>JWIU01000003.1:0-242781 GCA_000966885.1 Xylaria sp. JS573 | reverse complement strand
AATTAAAATTTAATATAATATAAATGCTTTACATGATAATAAAAATTAATGTTTTATTTTATTTTTATAAAAAATTTATTTTATTAAAAAATTAATAATTTATATTTTTAATAATATATTAAATTAAAATTATAAAAAAATTATTAAATAATTAAAAAAATATTATAAAAAATATAAAATAAATAAAAATATTATAAAATTTTCATTAAAATATAAAATTATTTATAAATATATAATTTAAATAAAAATATTAAAATTTAAATAATTAATATTTATAACTTACATCTTATAGCTATATATAAAAAAGATACTCTCTCACATATATATTACTTCTAAATAATACTTCACTTAATACAATAACTATACTACTCATACCTGTGTCTTACAATATATGTGGAATGTTTGGTGCGCCCGGCCGGACACGAGCTCTTTTACCGGCAAAATCGCCGGACGCACCGTTAGAGTGGTATAATTGTTGGTGTGCCCGGCGATTCGTATGTAGAATGCTTCGATGCGCCCGGCTGGGCACACGAGCGTTTTTGCCTGCAAAATGACCGGGCACACTTAAAGTAGCACAATCATTCGTGCGCCTAGCTATGCACACGATCACTTTTGCGTACAAGATGACTGGACACACTATGAAAGTAGTGCGCCCGGCGATTTGTATGTAAAAAGTCCTGATGCGCCCGGCCGGGCACACGAGCGTTTTTGCGGGCAAAACGACCGGGCGCACTATTAAGGTAATGCGTCCGGCGATTTGTATATAGAATATCTTAAGGCACCCGGCTAGGCATACGATCACTTTCGCCCGCAAAATAACCAGGTACACGAATAAGTACCAGCTGTCTGTAGCTTCAAATAACAACTATTACGAAATTTAACTATTAAGTATAAAGCTTAGCTACATAACACATAGCTTATTTATACTAACTTAATATCTTCTTCATATTGAAATAAAAACGTTTTAATGCGCCCGGCTAAGCGCCCGGCCCCGGGGAACGTTTTATTATGCTATCTGCCGGGCGCGCCGGGCAGTGCGTGGTAATCTCGCGCGCCTGCTGTTTTATATAGTGGAACCCCCGGTGCGCCCGGGTGGGGACACGGGACCTTTTTAGATACAATTGGTCGGGCGCGTAGACCACCAGCCGTGTGCCCGCCAATTTTGCTGACAAAATAGCTCGTGCGCCCGGCTGGGCACACGGCGCCTTTTCCTATATAATTGACCGGGCGCACCACCGACACCTGAACTATAGCCGTGTGCCCGCCAATTTTGCAGTGAACCCGCCTCGTGTGCCCACATACCTTAGCTTAGCCAGCTACGCCCACGGAGCCTTTTTACACGTAAACGACCGGGCCTACCGCTGTCTTTTATGCCCCAACTGTGCGCCTGGCGATTTTGCTGGCAATGATTCTTACGCGCTTCAATAGTGACATACCTAGCAGGCGCACGGCGCCTCCGACCACATGATTCCGTAGGTGCATTGTAAATACAACTTCCAGCCGTGCGCCCGCCAAATTATATGCTATAATAGCTCGTGTGCCCGGGTACGTATCCGTTTGGCGCACGAGGCCTTTTACCGCACAAGTCAGCCAGCGCATCGTCACATACTATGTATACTTGGGTAATCCATGTCCACGTCACGTTTAGCTATTTACGGGCTACCGGTATGCCCCTATGACACCTCCCCAGGCCGCCAGCCTGCATGTATACCTGTTCCGACGGCAACTTTCATAAATGTGAATAGCTTCCTTGGCGGGGAGAGAATCTAGGGATGGCTGGGTTGTTTGGCGCGATGATTGGAGTGGTAGACGGACAGCGCTACTGTTGGAACATCTAGGTGGCTGGCGCACTACTCCCAATGATGATACTTTCTAGCAATAATAACGATACTAATTATACCTACCTGAGTCTTACAACGGCTACGAATGATTAGAATACAACTATGAGGTTTGCAATGGTGCCACGCGGCTACACTTGGAGTCACCGGTCCGCAATCCAGGAATCGGGGTTCACATTGTACATTGTCCGTGTTTTCACATAGGGGTCAGGCTGGCGAGCTGGATTCAATCCCATTAACGCAATACTTCACTATTTGTTAATAAAGCGACTGGCGTGTAGGGCCAGCGCAAGGGTTCCTTTTCGGAGCTCTCGGCTTCGGGGGAATACATGTATTACCCCCCGAGCCACTATGTGCACATTGGATCTCCTCCGTCCCCCGAAAGTGGCCACTCGAGCGATAGCCCCGCGTATCCCAGCGTGATCGGTTCTCCCATAAACTTGAGGCAGTGGTTTTCCGGGCATCAGGGCCCAGAGGTCGGATCAAGGTTGCGCGGGTCCGTCATTGTCTAGGTCCGCCGCCATCATGATCTCTTTAATCTCCTCGTACCTGCCATAAACGTTCTTGAGCCAGTCTTTCATCTTCTCGAGTTCCGCTTCTTCCTCATCCAGCTCCCTGTTTCTCTGCGCGATGGCGTTCTCGAGTCTGAGTTCCGCGGCGACAAGCTGGTCGCGAAGCTCCTGTTCCTCCCTGACCATCCTTGCCAGATCCTCTTCGGAATTCTCGGCAAAGTATCTGTCTACCGCCTCCCAGCGCTCCGGATCCGGGTTGGGGTCGAACGTGTGCTCGAAGTTCTGCTCCATCCAGGGATTCATCATCCAGACATGATCCTGGCACCTGTCCAAGATCCTTTGGCTCGGCGGGTTCTTCTCCGACTTGCCTCCGGGCTGAACCACGTTCAGGCCGGCCACGGACACGAGGGACCCCGCCAGCACGGTCACGAGGATCTCGGCGAAGTTGATGTGCTCGACCTTTCAGGCCTTGCACACGGGGATGATGGTCACCTCGGCCTCGAGGCCCATATACTTGAGGCAAGAGGCCAGCAGCCCCAAGAGGTGGGCCGTCCGGCTCAGGCTGATGATCAGGCGGTGGCTCTGCTTCCGCCTCTCCACGTCGTCCGAGTTGCCCATCGTGTACATGCTCTGGAGACACGGCTCGTCGGGAAGATCGTCCGACACGAACCATCTCTTGAGGGTCTCGCGCAGCTCGCGCACGTGCCGGGACTTGTTGGCCTGGCTGCTGCTGGCAAACCGGGGCATCTTGTGGGTCTGCGTGCCATCCCACCCCTCGTCCTTGCCGTATTGGGTGTCGATGCCCACGGCTACCTCCAGCGCCTCGAGCTCCTCGGCGGTGAACTGGCTGTCCCCGTATGCGTCCGCCTTGTCGCGCCTCTCGCACGCGTCGATGCCGACGGCGTAGCTCTTCAGATGCTTGAGCAGCCGGATGTTCTCGCTGTAAGACCACGTGCGGCCGTGGCGGCCGATCACGGACAGGCCGCAGATGTAGGCGCCCGGGCCCTCGAACTCGTACAGCAACTTACGGTTCTCCGAGTCCTTGTCCCGGAAATCGTATGTGACCATTCGCATGACGATCAAGCGCAGGACGGGTCGCGGGATCGTGTGTAGGAGTATCGTCATCTCCTTGTGGTCGAGGTCTCCCTCGACCGCGGTGATCATGTCCTGGACGCGGACAGCCTGTTGCCCGCGCAGGTCCTCCGTCATCTTCTGGATGGTCAGGAAGATGTCGGTTTATGTCGCGCCATCGTCTATCTGGTTCACGAGCTTGACCTGGAGATCGGACATGAACGGGGTCAGGTGTGAGCGACGAGGCTTGATGTTGGAATCCATCGTCGGGGTTTCCGGGCTGTGATCTTGTAACTAGCCCCTTATTCAGATCGTACGTCTCTAATGACTCGTAATAGCTGGGGTGGTTACCTATATGAGTCTATCAGAGATGATCAAGGTTTTTAGAGATGTTGGTATACGTGTGAGGGTATTCGTGTGAGGATGAGGGAGAGAGAGTGAGAGGGAGGGAGAGGGGAGCGGGCGCGTACCTAATAGCCCACGAATATTAGTCTCTTGTGGTGCTTCTGCCGTGACAATGTTCGAAGTAGGGAACAAGGGCATCGAGGTAACTCTTGGGTAGAGTGGCCTTCAAAAGGTACCTAGGTCAGCGTTTCCATCAAATCAAGTAGTAGCTACTTTTAATTGACCTGACTTGCGTTTGACCCAAGATACGCGTTCTTTGACTTGATTGACGACATTTACCACTTTATTTTACTATTGAGCCAAATTTGCTGTGGCTATCACCCCCGAGTTCCTAAATGGCTGTATCTATTGCCCCTGAGTCCCTGGAGCTTCTGACACGTCCGAAGTTACTGTTTCCCCCGAATTATTCAGGAGGCTTACGGATGCGCTAGTCGTTGAATATCTGAAATGACCGAGGTAAGGTGGCCGATAACTAAGTACCTATGGAGGGTAGCTATGTGCAGAGGAGATTGCAACCGACCTAGGTACCTTCAGTTCAAGATTGCGACTTCCTTCCTAAGTCCAGCAAGGCATTCTTCAACACACCCTTCACGCGGTCGACACCCACCCTCCCATCTCTTCTACTTTCCATCACCAATACTGCCACATCTCTAGAAACTCGTCTAATTACCGCTTCCAGGATGGCCCAAGACACGCAGCCGGGCAGCCACAGAGACCTGAGGGATCTGATCCCCCACGAAGAAGCCGCGCAGAACTTCCTGCTCCAGCACCAATATTTGGCCGAGTATGACCCCAATAGGGTCGGTGACCACTCCCCACGCGACAGGCTGTTGTCCACCCGGGGACTCGACATCCTAGTCCAAGTCGTGCGGCTCATAAACAGCATGCTGCCTCTTGTGTCCCGATCACCGAATCGCGACGAGGCGACCGCCCACGACGAAGGCAGAAATCCCCTTTTGCGGCTGGCCTGGGCGGACCTCGGCAAAGACGGGGGGCGGCCACGGCGGACACCGCGCCAGATACGAGGCCGTCAAGGCTCTCTTCCCACATGGGTGTCTGACAGACCAGGACCTGTCCTTCCTCGGCCTCGCAGAGCACGAGTTGATGTACCAAATCCTGTGGAAGAGGGACCCTCTGCTCCTGCTCTCATCGCAGGTGCTACGCCAGCCCGCCGGCGCGGAAATGGACGTCCGTCAGCTTCGGCGACAAGGTGGCCCTTGCCCGCGAAAGCCTTGTCAAGTGAGACGGCGAGGGTCAGCTCGCCAGGCACATCGGCCACAAGTTCGGCCTCTTCGGGGACCCCTCGACCCAGGACCGGGACGCGTGGTCTTCCAACCGGCCCGTCGTCATCAGGGTCCTCTACACGCCGAGGCGGGCGACCGGGGATGCGTGGCCGCAGCTTCGGAGAATCAATGTCGACTGCTGCCACGTAAGGATGGAGAAAGACGGCCTGGCATTGCCCAAGCCAGGAGATTGTCTCGTCAAATACCACCTAGCCGCGTACGTCATCCTCGGGAGGGGCAAGGACGGCAAGGAGGACGTCTTTCGGGCGTACTCGCTCGAGGGCGAGCAGCTCCCGTCCCAAGACCATTTCGAAGCGGCCAAGTCGAGTCGCGTTCTAGGCGAGGCCGGCGTCTCGTACATGCTGTTCTATGTAAGGGCCCCGGCACAGATGGCCCCGGGGCGCGTATTCCCAGAACTGCAACCCGAGACAGCCGTCGCAGTCGACAGAGTCCACGATCTGGAGCAGGCGTTGTTAGCACATTCTAGGACAACGGACGATGCGCGGCCGAAACGGTTAAAGTGACTGTGTCTCTCATATATTAGTAGTGTAGATTGTTATATAATTAGAAGTGTCACAGCACCAGCAATACACTACCAGTTCGGTACTGCACGGATACCACAACGGTATATATACGAGGTCGCTTCGCGACCTACCTGTATCTGGCTCTCTCTTTCTTCCTTGTGCAATAACATACGTTTATCCTGGAAAATATCAGCGGCTTTTGCAACCGTGACATATATATATATTTTAAAACATTTTATATATTAAAAATGTATGCTCAGCAAGCCTGCATGCATGAGTCAGCACCAGGCGGTAACAACCCGAGTTCCGAAAACGGTGTACGAGACCGTACCAAAGGCATCACCGCCTCATGTAATCCGACGAGTAAGACGCGGCCATGACGCGTAAGAAAAACCGAGGTGCTTCGAAAGCTTGTGCCCCTCAAAAGACTGCCTACCTACCACAATATGCTCTTAAGTAGAAAATTTATTTGATCGTGATCATCTCTGGAACGGGCGGAAACGCGACGCGATGGCTACTCATGGAAGCTTCGGGATGTTCCCGTTATCTTCAGCCGTAGATGCGATGCCTAACAATGACCCAGGCGTGGATAGCCAAGGCAGAGCACTCCGGCAGCGACGATACCATGCCAAATCACGACAAGGGTGCTTGAACTGCAAGACTCGGAAAGTCAAGGTTTGCCAACACCGATGATGCTTTCGTCGTATTCCATTTTAGGACCTCCTCTTCGGGTCGCTGCATGCTTTCTGAGAACTCTTTCATCAACTAATGTTTTCAATCGGGGCAGTGTGATGAGCAACGGCCGACATGCCGTAAATGCTGTACGAGGGGCCTCAACTGTGACTTCAGCCGATCGAGTGAGCTGAGGCGACCTGCGCCAAACCAAGATAGTCATGATCAACCGCCCCTATCCCCTGGATCCAATGTTCCTGGTAGTAACCGGCCCCTTGCACGCTTGCCAGGACAATCGTCACGCACTTCGGAGCTCGGCGCGCCAACGACACTCGACCTGAATTGTCTGCAACTAATGTATCATTTTGAGCACTGTACATCCGGCACGCTTCTATTTGGCGAGGGGCTATGGCGGGACCGGATCCTACCCCTTGCTCTCCAGGTTCGTTGAACCGCTATGTTGTGATCCTGATCAAGCTTCTAACTTCTGATGGTTTTCTTCCGACAGCACGAGTATCTCATGCATGCTATCTTGACCATCAGTGCCTCTCATATGCACTACCTCCAACCGCGAGTCGTCCAGCATACCAGAACAGCAGCCGTGCATCTAGATCACGCACTGTCCGGGTTCAGATCGAGCTTAAGTAAACCCTACTGGCCGCAGCAACAAATCGACGTGATCATTGCCTGTGGTTTTCTCCTGCTTCATTACGCCTGGTCGGTTCCATTCTTCAACCTTCCGAACGACACGTCGCCTAGTATCGAATCCGACGGGCTGCTGTGGTTCGCCGCTGGCGTCAAAGCCGTCATTCTGGCGGTGTACGAGAAGCAGCTGAGGGACGGCATCTTTCACACATATCTGCAAGCGGACCATGTCCGGGAATTCTATGCCTGGTCGGAGCAAGAGGACTGTTCGTATGACTTCGGGGCGAACTTCCTCAACAGACCTTCGGCGGCCCTTAACGCTCCTGAGGATGGCTGTCTGCGGGGATGTGGGAACGCGAACGCTGGAGAGCGACTCATACCGCTCTTTCGTGTCGTCGATTCCGTCGCCCGGCAGCAAGACGTCTCCGACATCATGCCGTCTGTTTTGGCGTATGCCCTCATGTGGCCTTCAAAAGCGATGCGGGCATTCCAGGACGAGATCAGGGACAAAGACCCGTGGGCAATGATCACCTTATTAAGCTTCTATGCTAGCAGCCTGTCGGTCTTACCGCGGAGAGCTTGGTGGGCACATAACCGGTCAAAACTTATGTGCGAGGCCATCCTGGAACACCTTACACAGGAGAAGCCTGGCCGGTGGGACAAGAATTTTGCTCAGATAACTGAATACTTTGGGTTTAAGAAGAATTCCATCGGCGCCTGGGAGGTTGTACACCCATCAATCAACAACTCTGAGATAGCTTAGTGGATAGTTATAATAACAAAAGTCTTATCGGGTTAAGTGAACGTTAACTTGGCATCTTAGTAGTTACTTCCAGAGAGAGTAGTTGAAATGATGTATTTCATTACAACCTTTTTTTCTAGAAAAAAAGATGCAATATTTATACAAATGGTTTAAAATTACATATTTTTCTGTCGACGTCCTTATAGCCCCATGTACACTCCTTTGCTCGGCTTGCAGCCGATAGCTCCCCAAGACTCTCCTTTGCTTTGCTTCTTTTTCAGACCTTAAACCGCGCAAAGTAGTCTGTATCAATGTGCGTAGATATTCAGGTCTATTATGATCCTAAACCATTGAGTCTCCCGAATTGTCGTGTTTTAGCGGACCTGCCCACACGACGGCATGGGTGTCATTGCCGGCATTTCGCACGCTGCTCGTATGCTCAATCTTGCGAAAACGTGATTTTCGACTCAGTTATAGGCAAGGATCCAGCAAGGCCCCTGTCGCCACGAAGTAAAATGCGTCACACGCTTCGTAGAAACATTCCGTCAAAACATTCCCACGAACTATTGGTCCTGTCCTCGCGTATGAAGATCACTGGAGTCGATATTCCACTAGCCGACCTCGGACTTTCGGAAAAGGTATGTCCTAGGGTTTCGAAGAGCTGGCAATTTGTTGGAAAACCCCCTAGACATTTAGTAGCGTGGCATATAGACGCATTTCCCTGAAACGGATGTTCATTTATTCGCCTTGGCAACTAGGTCCTCGTCGTTAGAATTCGTACAATTAGACCCTCGCTAATCTAGATACCACCCCTTCCATGTTTCTAATTTAGAGTAAGAAGAAGACAATAGCAGATAAAGCAGGTCAGAAAGTGCAACTTCCACATCAGTCGCCTGAATGCTTTGTGGTATGTGCTCAGTAGTTGGGGGTATCATAATTATTATTAGGGAATTTCTTGGAAGTGCGTGGTGGTTGGTGGTATGCTACTCGTACATATGCTATACTGTGGGCTACAAAAATGTATACAAAAGAAAAAAAGAAAAAAAAAAGGTAGAGCAGCATCTCGTGCTCTTCTGATTGTGTCCTCGTCTTGGTATAAATACATTTCCCAACATCAGCAGGCTGGCATGGATCTCGTCTGGTCGTTTCCCCTCGTCACGCTAAAATGTGCGGCAAGAAAGCGCGAAGGAAAAATCAATGATAAAGTAGAGCTGCGCAGGAGTGACGAATACTACGAGTTCGCTACGCAACTCTTAACTAGCCCGTAGTCGATCGCCCTTCTCTCCCCGGTGCCGTCTATGGGAGGTCGCCCCTCGGGTGGCCCGGATTGTGCGTCAGCGACATCTCGTCCTCGACGCGGTCGAAGGACCTCGCGCGGCCCTTGGTGTCGCTGGACTCGGCCTCGGAGTTCGCCGTGGACTCGATGCGGACGTCGACGCGGCGGTGGATGCCGTGGTTGTGCTCCTTGAGCATGTCGAAGTCCTCGTCCGACTCGCCGGCGCCGACGGCGGCGGTGTGGTACGTCTTCATCGGCACGGCGTCGTTGTGCTGGCTGTGGTGGATGTGCGAGCGCGTGCCGACCTGGCTGCGGTTCTTGGCGTACGACAGCGATACGTTGTGGCTCCCCGTCTCCTCGTCGCCCAGGCCCGCCTCCTTGGCCACCTTGGTGATCAGCGTCGCCATGGACATCTCGATGTTGAGCTTCACCAGGTACGTCACTGGGTGGAACTGGACGAAGACGATGGGGTTGGGAAGCGACATCAGGCAGATGAGCATGACCTAGATAGTCGGTGGTTCGTTAGCTGCTTGCGGGCTTTGACGGATCGGGATACTCTTCGACTACCACTTACATCCATGAGAATAGAGACAACCATCAGCTTGTCATTGAAGCTGGCCAGGGGGCGGTATTTTTTCAAGCCGTGCTGCTCGACAAGTCGCTTCTTGACCGTCCGCGAGAAGTAATAATTCAGACCTGCGTCAACGACACAGATGAGACACTTGGAGGTCCTGTCCCAGTACTTGTTGATATCGACATATCTGGGACCGCAACGTCAGTAGCTGCTTCGACGTGGAAAATCTGCCGATTATCGAAGATATACTTACAGCTGGCTAACAGGGGGGTCTAGGTGAGCGGGGATGAAGATACAGAAGACGGCGATGTTTATAGCGGTGATGACAGCCGCAGTTCCATACTTGAGTTTCCAGATCGTGTCCTGACGCTCTGCGATGACTGCGATTCGGTTGATGATAATTTGCATTAGGAACTGGATCTGAAAGACCCAGAAAAATAAAATAAAGAATAGTAGGGGCACCCTGGTGAAGCAGTTAGCTCACGGCTGATTTATGTGTTTAGGGGGTGTCTAGGAGGCCATCACTTACGTCGGTTTAGAACCCAAGGTGCCGCCGAGCCAAAGATATCCAAGAATAAGAATAATCAGGTTCGCTGCCAGTTCTCCCCATATCATATATATCTAGCATGGTCCACGTTAGTACCCTCTTAACCAGGCCTGTTTGAAAAAACCCATATGCGGCCGACGACGGACGGATATCGCATGTGAGTGAGTGATGCGGCTGTTGCTTACGTATGTGCTGCGAAGAGGATTTCGATTTCGGCGCGTCTGCTTTATGGCCTCCCAGACCGTCAATATGCCGAAGCCGATCGAGAAGCCGGCGGCGAGGGAGGAGAGCTGGATATCGGTCTTGCCGTCCGACATGGTGGCGGAGTTCAGGTCGCCGTTGCTTGGCAAATTCCGGACAGTAACGCAAACCTTCGACTCTGTAACCCGGCCACGAACAGGTCAGGAAGACGACCAACTAGAGAAGGGCTGCAAATATCTACCAGTGCACATAAAGAGGATGGGGAAAACGCCATCTTACATATGTACCTACTTGACGAGGCCCGTAAGGCAAGATGGACCCCCGAGCCCCCGGGGAACGGGTCAGTCGAGGCCGCTAAGCGTAGCCGTTATACGCCAGTTAGGATCGCTTGGACACGCTTTGACGCTCCAGAAATGAGCGGAGCGCTATGGAGAGTTGTTCGGGTTCGCTGTTCGGTTGTGTGGTTAGTTCGTGTCGAATCTAACCGAGATGATAGTCTCCGAAGCAAGCAAGACTGCCAATAGTCGAGACTCCGGTCCGGTATGGGCTTTCGTACGCGATTCCATCGAGACCAGTGCCTGAGTATTCATCGACAACGAAGCATGCCGCCCAGAGCTTTTCGTATCGTAACTACATTGTGAAGTAATGACCTCTATGACGCTAGATGGCGGAACACTGCACGATCGATGTAACGGCACAGGCCTGAGGAGTGTATCACGGCTAATCTAGGGTTACGGATGCAATGGCCGGCCCCAGTCCACACGTGGGATGTCCCCTTGCCCTTGCATCTCAGCTCGCCCGCGTGGCTTCAGCTTTCAAGGGCCCCATCTGTAGTGGGGGTTGTTTGGATGCTGAGGCCCATGTACTGCTACTGTTACGCAGTAAATATTGTACGATTATGCGTGTGGATCACGGATAGTGGGCATGACCTTGACTTCCGTATTTCCCAGATTTTCAGAAGAGCCGCATATTTGCCAGGGGTATCTCCTTCATGTCCCGAACCTGAGGGTTCGATAAGATCGATCTTGCTGCCTGTCCCGCGTCTCGGCAGAGATCGCAAAAAGTAGAAAAGGAAATCTGGCACATGACTCCTCCAAGATATCTACATGGAGATCATGTCTATCGATTCTTTTCACTGCTACACATGTACGGGCCGTACGGGTCACTGCGGCGTCTCAATGGAATAATACCCCTTTCGGAAACTTGCCCATGGTCTATTACGCAATAGCGAACAAATCAGAGACGCATATCGCGATTTCAATGACCCAGAAGATCCGCAATACTGGAGCACGGAACATACTAGGCTAGGACCAGGATAAGATAAGGCCGAAGACCTTAGATCAGCCATGATACGGCGGAATTGATCCGCAGCTTCAAGATCTACGAACATACGCCTTAAATGGATCTTGACGACTCTTATAAGAAGTTAAAGGCGAGTTCGTCAAGCATCAAATCAGGTTTCAGGGTACTGCCCCTGCCGAATTTCAGTCTGTGTAGTCGTTCGACATCAATGGCGTGGTATGCCCTCGTCATATTCCCGTTGCGATTTCTAGATCTCGGAATAGACCCCAAGCCATTGGTTACTGCAAATTTGCCGTGTCTCGAGCTTGATGTTGGCGTTCTTAGTCTGCGGCGCTGTTCGGCGGCCTAGCTTCTGCTGGTTGGTATCATGGCCTCTTGAGACACCTTGCGAACCCCTTATGGTCCGCGATCAGATTCCAGAACATCGTCTGATATTTATGTTCGCAGTAGTACGCGTGCTGAGACGGTGCTACGCCCCTGTAGTGCGCGGAGCTATACGTAGTATAGTAGAGCATGACTCGCGACACTAACAATCTCCACTTTCCAAGATCCGGGCCGAGGGAAGTTGGCAGGTTTTTCCCATGCATAAAACACACCTAGGTGTGAGTGGCAGTCGGCGTTGATGAGTAAAGCACTTGTTACGCACACGTTCTAGAGCATACATTTTCCGCGGGACAGGGCATCTAAAAACCTGCGGTACAGGTTCAGTATTACAGATAACCCACCATACCCATGCCGCTAAGAATCCAACTGTAAAATACCTCTATTGCTTCGATCTGTTCTCAATTTTCTTCATTGACGAGTATCAGCGAAGAGTTCTGTGTGCTTGGGGTTGGAGAGGTTTCTTCTGGTACCTAAGTGGGTTGATAGGCATAATAAAGTACGATACTACATACGTGTAGAACCATATACATATGGAACAATGTACATGTAGAATACAAATAGCCAGGAAAACTAAAGGAGACAATGGGGACCAACGGATCCTAGGGCAATGGTTAAACATGCGTACATTACACATTGTATATATCTATCTAGCTATAGACGTAGGCATAATGGACCGGAAGATTGCCAAAGCTATAAGATTGAATGATAGAACCTGGGGTACAGTTCGCTGGGGCTGCTTTGTGGCTCCTACCCCTTCCAGGTATGAGCTTTCGGGGCACATCACGAACGAAGTGTGGACTTCGAACTAATCTAGATTTACTATAGCAAGCTAAGTGTAAGCGGCACGGCGAGAGAACGGAGACTCTCTACCTAGTGGACTCGGCTGCGGGTGACCAGATCATTAGCACTTTACTAGAGCCCTAAAAAGTGGTAAAGGTACGCGTATACCTATGTATACCCGCTGCACCAAGGCCGTCTTCTTTGTCGCCTATCAACTAAAATATCTTCCGTAAGTTCCACAGCCGTAGCCGAGACGCATTGAATTGACGCATCTCAAACGGGGTCCCCGGAGACGATGGACCGGGAGCAAGACTAATATGGAATAACATTTTTACGTGGTAGGTGGCAGTAGAAGATGATGAAGAAAGGAGACTGCTGCGGGTTATTCTTCGTGGAGGTTTTAATGTATGAATGTTCTTCTGAATCTGTCTACCTAGTTACCGTAACAATCTATCTCCTACAATCAGATCAAACGAATACTTAGGGGCATAGAACGGGACGTGCGGCAGATAATATTGATAACAATATACAGAGGCGAAGACCCGTTGATATGACTGGTCTGAACCGAATACTTTGCTACATGTAAGGCATTATGATTATCTGATTGCTCTTTTAAATCATCTTCCTATTATTCGCACGTTTGTTAAATAAACTGTATCGGTTGCGAGTGCCACGACAAAATGTGCATCAACAAACTGCCTGGCAACTTTCGCTTCTGGTAGTATCATATCGGGCCACAACTAACCCACAAACGCGGTAGTAATACCTTTGATAACTCTGTCATCATGGTGCAATCAGTACGAACCGAGAACCCCTAAGCAGTGTGTCCTCACGTGTCGATCATGGAGCGAAAGCCTCGGCTGTCAAGGACGGACTTCGCTTGGAACCGCCGCTCGGACAAATACTCGTAGCCCAGCCCGCGCTATGAATTTAGTATAAGGAACGGAATGTCTTCGTCCTAGCCTTAGTGTCAGTCGCAGGCATGGTGGTATGTTCAGTCGCTACCACGGGAATCCATTCCACCATTAGATCTCGATCTCCACGCCCCATACGTAGAACTCTAATGGCCAAGGTAAAGTAGTCGCGTTATCATGATTCAAGCACCTATCCTGGCATCCCGAGCGCCTGGAACCAGATCTGGGGAACATATAATTCCGATCCATGATACACTAAGTGGCAAATGAAGCAGCGAGTTATGCTACACGAGCAGTTTCCCTCATCTCCATTTATCTTATCTATACCTAGTTCTCTCCATGTATCATTGGAACTGGTTGCAGAAACTAGTCCACTTCCTGAGTCTCTGGCTGGCTTGAGATGCGGTAGGTCTTGATTGATGACATGCCCCTTAAATCAAGCTGTTAGGCGTCAAAGAGAATAAAGCTTCATATGATGGAAATTGAAATCTCTTATACGCTGTATATCTATCGGGATTCGGCCTAAGAATTTGTATCCTGAACCATCGGGGGGCCAGTCTAAGGAGACATCTATTAAGGGACACGAACCTAGGTAGCGATAGGGAACGCGCTGACGGGTAACGGAGAGAACGTCCTGGCTAGATCTCGAAGACGTTGATGCGCATGCATAGCAACACCAACGAATCTAGCGAGGAACTATTGAGGCCAAATCGGAATGTGTCCCGTACTTTGGACGAGTTACAGGAATCTCGCTAGGTATTATATGGACTCTGAACTGGTTGATATTATATCCAGATTGCTACAAGGCATTTATGCCTCGAATTTTCCGTGCTTAACTCTGACTACCCTTCATCATGGCGGGGGCCTTAAACAACGAAGTACATCAGGGACAACATCCTGCTCCCTCCGGTCCCTCGACTCTTAATAGGCCGGGGGCGTTTGCGTCATGTTTTTCGGCATCAGGCCGCCCATCTGGCTGGTTTCGATCAGCATCTTGGGTCCAGCTGAAAGAAACTCATCACACATGGGGTGTTTGGCGTAGCCAGTTTGCTAGTTTTGCCAGCGCCGGCGAACTTGGCACAGTCCTGCAGTTGACTATGATCAAAGCCCTCTAGACTCTTGAGTTCTCCCTGCCCTGCCAAGGAATATTCCGTAGATTCGCTTTCTGGCGCAAGGAAAATACCGCGCCCACTCTAAGAGTAGCATGCTGACCGAAGTCGCTGAAAAAATTGAGCATCACGCACGGGTTGTAGAACTGTAGGGTGCAGTCGGTCACCACCTAGGCCGGCCAGCTTGCCAATGACGGCCGACCAGCAGGCCTCGGAATTCCCTCAACAAATTTTCGTTTGCCGACAAGCGCAGCGATACTCAGTATCTCGCCATACCCCTCTAGGTGTTGTTGCCTAAGTGGAAACGAAATCGATCGGGACCTCATTGAATGCACCTGTTGCTATCGTAAAGCTGTTGCCAAGCAGTTGCCGACACCGCTCATGCCCTGGCAGCCTGTGCATGAGATTCCATCATCGAGAGCAAAGACTGGTTCTTGGGCGAGTGGAAATGTTGAAGAGGGTAGGCTTTCGAGCGAGGTAAAAAGAAGTCAGGTTTGGGAAATTCGATAGGTATCTTCTGGAAATTGTTTTGATTCCCGTTGATTGTCCTTATCGCGCGTACTTCGTTACCGTACGCGGAAAATTAGCTGGGCGGCTCATAATATCCATGCCCCGCTCCGCTAAAGGCTAAGGTTGTTACAGAGCTGTAGAGTTGCCATTTCTTTCGCCGCTCTAATAGCCGCAACTCTTTCACATTTCCCTTCTACACAGATATAATCCAACGCAGTTTTCTCTCACCTCACGGATCTCTTAACTTGCACGGTATAAGGTGCTAGTTGTAAATAGCCTACGGACTGTACATCTTGAAAGGATGCGACTAACTTCCAGATGTTATGTTGGTCTGGCAAACCCGACCAACTCGATTCGAACACCCTCATTAGAATCCCTAGCGACTACAGTACCTGGGTGTTGTGCCTGGTTGGGATACAAGCCCCTTCACTGGCCTACAATTCGACCTCTCAGTGGCGAACATGCAATGAGGGGAGGGTTCCGAGTACGAAGAAGGGCAGTTCGGTTTAGATGAAATGCTCACGGCGGGAAAACGACCAAAGTCGAGGAGGGGGAGGTCGATTGGGCGATGATGGTACGACCTCGATGCGCTCTCGAACAACCTTGGCTAGCAATTGGCCGCCAACCGAGCAGGCCTGGCGACTAGTACCGTCTCTGCACCACAACAACACGAGGTCTTTTTGTCTCCTCGCTCGGCCCTTTCGGTGCTATCGTCGCATTTCTGCGCCGAAGAGGCATGGACTTACACTGCCAATTGTCTTACCTGCAGCACCGACAGCGAGCCGACGGTCCACTCAGGCCACCAGTGCCACTTGTCCAAAGGTCGAAGTCGACAAACATGACGTATCCAATCACCTTCAACCAGGGTATGATTTCCTCGACCTGCCAGCCTACCAGGGCCGCCCGGAAGGCCGGGAAGCTCTATTGGACGCCTATCATGGCCCCCCGGCCAACCTCCTCCAGAGCCAAGGAGTCCCCCAACCCCCGCCTGATGATCTTGTTATCTATCGCGCCATATGTCCAGAGTTCTCGATAGAAGCAGAGTCACTCTTTTCAGGGCTTGCTGACATGTATCACAGCTCGAATAGGCTGTTGGCGTTTCTTCGTATTGCCAAACTTAGACATACGGCTGTTGGGGTTCTTACGCCGCCGCCGCCACGGCTTCTATTCATGAAGGCCCTAGCGATGATATGATCCAGCCCACGATGCAACGTATCTATCATTCAGTACCTTTGCGGATAATCCTAGCCCAGTAGATGCCTAACCGGATATCGCCAGTCCATGAACGCAAATAGTGTTTCTCGTTTTCAGTTGAGCAACTCGTCCAAAGCGGGTCGTTCACGAGCTCGACGACTGCCAGGTGACATCGAACAGGACTGAAGTAGCCTGTCGCGATGACGGACTTTCCGCATTAGCAACCTAACCGTACGATGCGTGCGGGCGATGTGGATGTAGGGTTGCCTGCGGCTTGTCAACCGTGGACGTACATCCAGCATAGCGATTGTAACTGATGTGCATCTTGGCCCAGGAAACCTCCAACCCTCCCAACTTGGGAAATCGATCAGCCTGCAGGTGCGGGCTGGACCGGCTATGGGTTCGGGCTGCTCATCGCTACCCTCCATCAGGCTACTCCCTCCCATGGGCGTTACCTTGGGTCTTTCTATATCTGCTTGAATCGACAATAAATAGATGGCTGTGGTGCGCTTTTTCCTGTCAGCCCTATGTCTTCCAACTCTGTGTGTATATAACTAGAGACTCCGTACCGCGCCCACTCATCGTCGAGCCTTGACCGACACCACAATCGCTTTACAACCTTCAGTCGTTTGGTAATTCACGCTGTTGTTACAAACATAGTAATATTAGTACTCTCGCTACCATAGTCGCCGACACACATTCGACAACATGAAGCTGACGCAGATTCTGGTTCCCGCCGCCGGGTTGTTTACTGTCGTGAACGCTTGGGGGACAAGCGTCGTTTATACGACCATCGTTACTACTGACTTCACCACTTACTGCCCGGTATTGTTGCTCCCTTTTCTGTCTGGTACGCTGTAATAAACTGACTTTTGTTATTTAGTCGCCAACTACTTTTGCCTGGCACAACGTGACATACACCGCTACGTCGGAGACAGTCATTACTATCACCAGTACGTCTGAAGCTATATCATATCACAGGTTATCGGAGACTAACTGTTCATTAGACTGCCCCTGCACCATCAGCTACTCTCAGCCGCCCCCAGTCACCACAACTTACCCCGTGGTGCCTCCGGTCGTGCCCCCGGTCATCCCATCTTCCTCTTACCCGGTGGTACCCCCGGTCATTCCCACCACTGGAACTGGCGGCGCACCTACCTCCTCCTACTCTAACGCGACCTCTACGGTCATCACCTACACGCCTCCCCCGTCGACATACATCTCGGGCACGGTACCCATCACGACGTCGCCGTCGACGTACTACTCGGGAACTGTACCGACCACCGGCCCAAATGTCCCGACAAAGACTCCCGTCGGCCCGAGCAGCAGCTCCCCGGTCGTGGTCCCGACCGGCGCGGCCGACAAGGTCGGACCTGTCGGTGCGCTTATTGCCGTTGGACTTGCTGCTCTTGCTCTGTAAGTCGGGAGGGGGGGTTCTCCCGTGAAGTTGGGAAAGGAGGACGGGTGAGAGAGATACCCCGGTGAAAATTTCGGTGTCGAGTTTTGGAGTGTGTCATGGTTTTTTTACGGAAGCGTTCTATACCCTCCTTCGACCAGGGAAAACCTGGTATGTTGAAATCACGATGTCATTGTTTGACGCGGTAATGCGGACTGCATTGGGAATAGGTAATACCTGGGTTCGGGGTAACTAGGAGTCTACGCCCACACCTCTTGATGGATCGGAAACCGCGCACTTTTTACCACTGATATCCGCGCCCGCGCGTATCTGCGTGTATGGACACGGCGCACTATTAGCTAATTCGAGGACTGCTACGGCCGGAAGCACCGCTCCCTTACGCTGCCCGGTCAGACAGTCTTATAAAACTAGATAGACGGAAAAGAAAGAAAAATACTAATAATTCGCAAAAACGATCTTATTTCTGATCCTGTCTTTGGTGAGCTATCTATCCCCTCGTTACCTACGGGGCGTGTGACAGAGCCAACCCATCCTACGCGCCTCGAGGTAGGCATGTCTTTCCCCCCTTCACGTACACCTTTTCCCACTACTGTAGCCCTATCAACATGCCGCACATCTCGCATAGGCAGCAGCCTGCTCCCCATGGTAGCACGACGTTCAGACACCCACCTACCTGTCTCCTCCCCTCCCCTCCCCTCCCGCCCTCTCAGTTCCTGCCGGACGTCGCTTGGAGCTACTGCAGTTCCTGCCTCCCCTCCCCCCCTCCACCCGGACCAACCTACCTACCTGGTGGACAGTTGGGGTTTTTCTTCCATATCACACACACCAAGATCAGCGCGTCCGGCCAACGGCCCAGCATCCTGCGTGACGTGCTACAAGATGCTTATGCGCCGTTAGTCTACCAGCCAGCCTGCCTGCCTGCCTGCCTGTACTGACTGGATGTACTACCTGCCGTGCTCCACGCAGGGCAGATAGATAGTTGGACAGATGTCTTACATCCGCCTAACTAGTTCAGGTACCTGATTTCCTACACCTACTATCCTTGCCAATCTATGTAGCACGCACAAGCCATAGGCCTCTCACATACGTGCGTACGCACAAAAGTCAGTACCTATGTCCCTGCCGCTCTTCACGCCGCGCCCGCGCCGATATGCCTACTTACCTCTTCGCCTACTCAGGCGGTCGGTACGCGACAACCTACGCACGTATGTGGATGCAATATACACACGTTACCTGGAGCTTATCGGACCCCGCCGTGCTCTATCTCTCCCGCGCCACTGGCGCACGTCATGCACGTCGCTGACCACCCACCACGCGAACGTCACATCCGTGACAGCTACGCTACCTGGGGTAGGTAGCAGCAGCCTAGTAATACCTCCGTGGTAGGTAGGGTAGGTAGCTGCGAGGAGGGGAGCTTACTTTGCCTGTCTACTTGCTAGGCCAGCCTGCTTTGCTTGCTTACTCGTTTGTCCACTCTTGTCTCTCTCTCTCTCTCTCTTTCTCTGCTTGCAAGTGGACTCGATATGCGCCCAGAAACATGTAACTACTATAGTATATATGCATAATATCGACTATATAGGTCGGACTCAGAGGCATCCTGCCCAAACCGGAAACGACCCGCCCGCTTCTAGAATCCGTGATAGGTCCCCCCGGGCGCCGGCCTAGCCCGATTCGGCTGGGCCCCCCGCTACCACGTCGGGGGTTCGTCGTTGCGGCGGGCCAAGAGTCGGTCCAGCTCGTATTTCCCGCCCTGCAGGTTCTCTGCTGCAGGGGCCTGAGAGCGATGGGCTGGTTGATTGGGGCGTCATGGTGGTGATGGTGATGCTGGTGCGTGAGGGGTAAGGCAGAAATAAGGTCAAGTACCTAGGTAGGCCAAGCACTGTACCTACTTACGTAGGGCCTATCTTGGCTAATGTAAAAAGGATGCTGTTGGCTACTTTCCACAGGGCCTAGATAGACCGTTGATAACCACAAGAGATCTTGTGCTTCATGCGACAGTACGTTATCTCGATTATTGTATCNGGGGGGGGGGGGGGGGGGGGGGGGGGGGGGGGGGGGGGGGAGCTATGGCAGGGTGTCGGGATAGGGCAGTGGTGTGAGTTCCTCCTCCTCCCGCCTGGCCTGACCCGGACAGGCGCGGGAAAGATTCGTGGAAAACCCTTCCCACGGTAAGTGCTTATGTGGCTTGCCCGGGTTAGGCAGGTACTTTTTACGTCTTTGGGGTAGGATCCATCAGACAGCCTCTCGCCTCATGTCACGCAATCGGCAACGTAGAGGATCTCAGCGCGCCCGCGAAATCCTTGGACCCAACGAGGCCTTCTAGTACCTCGTGGATGGTAAACAAGGTACGAACACTCCTTCGGTCACGCGGCGGGATTTCATAGCTCCTGCTACGAGACGAAGCTCGTGTCGAGAAGGGGAGAAATCCGAGCCAAGTATGTTCTTGCGGCAAAGTGTGATCCCGTTGCTTCCATGGCTTACTCGCCAGAAACATTACGGATGAAAGATGTTGTTGGAGTCCGTAGCCCATGCGTAGTATCCATGTGGCCTGGGCGTGTGTCCCGGTCCGCAGCCCAGTAACCAGCTCGGCCGCTCTGCCCCGTCCTCTCTGTCTTATGCGTTGGCGTACCGCGATTAGTTACCCATCCATATTACTGTTACTGCGCACCTTTTTCTGTGCCACCATCCATTAACAACGCCCCCCAAGCCCCCAGCTGCGTTGATCTGAGCTGGCTGCCCGCAGGTCGGATGAAGGCTGGCTGGCTGGCTGGTAGGGACGGCAGGTGCATTATGCAAGGGTCGATACATCGTACATCTTCTCCCAGATATCACTCGATGCCACGGCTGCCGGTACATAACCCCAAGTCCATTCTGGGACGGGTGTGTGGTGCGAGGTTCTATGGTCAGGTGGAAGGCTGGGGACTGGTTATGAAAGGGAACGCCGTGGTGCGATGAATATACAACTGTAACGTGGCAGGAAACAAGCGCGTTCTGGAAGATCAGTCCGTCTACGGTCCGTAACTAAGTGTGCCAGAAGGAAGCTTAAACGATTAGTTTTTCAATTGCGACCTTACTTGGAATACACAGTAGTGTCGGGACCGAGTCCGGCTTTCGGCAGACGTAGTCGTATTCACATCATATCATGTCGACTTCTTTATTTATATGCGTTACTCGGGGACCGTAGCCTCGATAGGAAGTACTAGATATGAGCAAGGTATCAGGTGTTTTGAAGACACTGTGGTAGGGTCTATCATAGTTCGAAGTCTGAAGTGGCGTCGGATCTCCCGATATTCCAGCTGATGCTGTTACTGGCCACAAGAAATCCGAGTAGGGGGCAAGTCTCTCGTGTAGTTTACGGCCGTATCAGCCGCCTATATTTTTATGTATCCTAGAATGAAAGTCTCGGGGAAAATCGGGGATGGTTGAGAAATATAAAACGTCAGTCGTCGAGTTATATCTCATGGGAAGAAATATTTTTCATTCTCTTTCATTTCATCTGATCTAGAGACGTGAAAGGATTTTATATCATTTTAAGCCACTATCATGACAGTTAAGGGTGGCCACTCTCACCGAGCCTGTCCTTGTGCAGGCAGAAATGCAAAACGCTTCGCGGCCGCCACATCGAAATAGAAACGCAAGACAGGCTCAACCCTGAACGACAGCGCGAGGGCGTGACTACTCGTCTCGAGGTAGAATATCTCAGACAAGAATATATTATCCGTACTACACTGTCGTTAAACATGTCATAACTCGTCAGACAAACACATTAACATCCCGGTCCCAGGATTCTCAAGACCCCCCCACCATAGCCGCCCGAGACACCGCCCACCTATTCATACCCGTCTGGTAGTTCAGTGAGCACGCCCACCGCGCTATCTCACTTCACCTCGCCTCGCATCGCCTCGCCTCACCTCACAGGCGGGGGGTCGCTCATCCCGTTAGCCTCCAGTCGCGACCTGACCTCGCGGATGAGGGCCTTGGCCTCCTCGACCTCGACGCCGTCCTGGCAGAGCTCGTTGGCGAGGCGGCTGGCCGTGGCGTAGTCCTCGGTGCGCATCGAGTAGCGCGCGAGCCACATGCGGGCCTTGCTGGTCGCGGCCGTGACGCCGGTCCCGTCGGCGGCGCCGCCCCCGCCCACGCGCGCTCCTCCCGCCTCGCCCTCGTCGTCCGAGCCCTCGCCCGCGCCCGGCGAGTCGTTGTGGATCGCGACGCCGCCGGCCCCGCCGCCCTCAACCTGGCTATTGTCGCCGCCGGCCCCGCCGTCCTCCTGCGCCACGCACATCTCCATGTAGGCCTTGGCGTCGTCCTCCTCGCCGATGGCGTCGTACATGGAGGCGATCTGCAGCAGGATCTCCGGGTCCATGTGGGCGCCCCGGATGCTGCTGCTGCTGCCGCCGGGCCCCTCGCCGCTGCCGAAGCTGCTCCCGGTCTCGTAGTAGCTCTCGGCGAGCAGGGCGCGCTTGAGCGCCTTGATCCCGTCCTGGTTCCGGTTCATGCGCTGCAGGCACGACCCCACCGCCATCCACATCTTGCCGTCCCACGGCCGGAGCCCGGCCGCCTTCTTGTAATACCACAGCGCATAGGCGTGCATTTCCAACACCTCGTATGTCTGTCCCAGCCCGTACCACGCTCGGTAGTCTCTTCGGTTGACGTCCACGGCTCGGCGGTACGATTCGATGGCGGCGTGCGTGTTTTTGAGCTCGACATACTCGTGGCCCATCAACGTCCACGCGGACAAGCATAAGCGATCTAATGTCAAGGCCCGGCGGAAGTACTGGACAGCTTTTTCGTGCAGGGATAGCAGTGAGTAGTAATTGCCAATGACCACGCATGATTCTGGCCGGAACTTGTCAACGCTACTGCACAAGTGCGCCAAGAATGCAAGCTTCGGTCGCGAGTTCATGACGTATAATATGTTAGAGTAGTGGTCGAGAGAGTCTAGCCGATGTGGGTGCAGGGAAAGGAGGCGACTGAAGTGCTGTTCTGCGGCCACAAGGTCCTTCGCATGGTAGGAGAGCAGCGCATCACATGTGAGGAGAAATGATGATGTCGGGAAGATGTTGAGTAGTTGGTCTAAGGAGTTGGCGAGGTTGGCGTCATGTTGATAGAGCTCGAGGGACGTGTGGATGTGGAACATGAAGGAGACGATGTTCTGTGGTAATCGAGGCATTATCCGACTTAGCTGCACCTATTAGCAACGATTTCGGTCTGGGAGGTCTCCCACCAATACCTACATCTTCCACTCGCGATATAAGTGAAGTCATCTCCAGCCAACAGCCCCAGTTCATGGGAAATAGATGAACGCTGCGAACAAGCCAATACAAGGCCAATTCCTCGTTCTTTTCTCTTGCAAGAACCATGCCATAACTACCAGGACTGTCAGTGTCCGGGAAGGCGAGGGCAGAATTGTGATCCACGTACAGATACTCTAGCCAGCCTTGGCTGTCGCCATCGTCACCATCCTCCGTTTTTCGTTCATCAAACCAAGCTCCGAGAAAGCGGCTCACGGTGAGCAGCTGCTTGTTGACACAACTCCCGATGTCTTGTGGGCCCATGACCATTTCGGCATCTTCGTCCTTGCGCTTTTCACCCGACAGATACTTTGCATATAGGGCAAGGAACAGGCTCCGCTGACTGAGCCTTGGCAGAATATGACTGCTGCTTGCGACCGGAGTACCGGCTGTAGCTTTGCCCTTGCCTTTTCCCCTCGGGATGATGTTGGGCTCTTTTGAGGCGACTATACCCGCTAGTATGGAATCGGGCAGGAAAACTGCAGCGCTGCGATCATATTCTCGGCAATCGAACAGGGACTTGGCTAGCAGGTACTTGTTCATCTCCTTGGCTTCTAGTGCCGCCTCTTCGGGGTCTATATTCGGGACCAACACTGTCGATGCGTATCCGGTTGAAGCGTCGGAAAGCTGAGAATCGTCGGGTGATATTTCAGGTTCGGGTATAGCGATCAGGAGTTCGGCTGCCCTGGAGACATCACGGATCAGCGTGTGTTGTATGGTACCGCTGAGGCAGGAAGTGATTACCATTTCGACGATTGGTAGAGGCATCGTTCGGAGCACTTGATCACTGCTTCTTGTAATGCGCCTCGAAGCTGAGACTTTTCCCTGTTGTTGAGAGCCATGTCGATTTTCTATATAAACATTGGCACGAACAGGAAACGGGCTTGGGCTTGATTCAATTTTGGGAGGTTGTATTGCCAGGTTGTGAGGTTCTAAGCCGCAATTATGGCACGCGTGGGACGACGCGTGCGGCTGGATCGTGAAGCCGAGCCTCAGCCTCAAGCGTCGCAGTATTTGCTCAAGGAAACTGGCATTTACTGAAATCAAAATGAAAAGCAACTACCCCGTCAGGACAACCCTCTTCTTTCGCATCTTTTTCTTCCCTTGTGATGTCACAATCCCAGCCCGGCCCCGGTATGAACGTGTGAAGGCCTGCACTTCAACAAAGTCGGACGTGCCCCTCAGAAGTCAATATTTCCGCGATAAGCGATAAGGAATACACGCTAATTGAGACAATTTAGGCGCTAAGCACTATCGATACGGACAGATACCGATAATGCGTCCATTCTGCCAGGTGGTCGGCATCCGATGCCCGGCCTCCGGCTACGAGCCCAGCCAGCTATCACACCGCCTAAGCCTAAGCCTCTACCGTCTGATCCCTTCTTACACTGGCGCTGGGCACGGTGCCAAGGCACAAAACATGCTATCCCTGACCAGCCCGAAGTCCATTGGATGCCGGTGGGGCCCTACAGCAATTGGTGCAGGTGGCCATCTACAGATCTGTACCCCTGGCCCTCCAGCCCCTCCACAAAAGCACCTATATTATAATCTCTCTCGCCCTCGTCTTATTCAGCCTGTCTCTGCAGGCTTCAATCAACGCCAGTTCACCCCTTCAACCTCGCCGGAAGGCCCCAGACTCACTGCCCTGCCCCCTGAATTCTGGCCCGAGAAAATGGCTAAGAAAACCACCCTCAACGAGTTCGAGACGGTCTTCCCGAAACTCGAGGAAGACCTGCTGGCCTGGGCTAAGCAGTACAATCTGCCTCAGGAGCAGCTCGACTGGTACAAGAAGGTGAGAGTTCCTTCATTTCGGTCCAGGGATTTGGTTACCTCATTCCTACCCCAACTGTCACCTAACGCTATTCTTATCATGCTACATATTAACCCGCTACCAGAGCCTCGAGATCAACGCAGTGGGCGGAAAATGCAACCGCGGCATGTCAGTGCCCGATTCCGTCTCTCTCCTTCGGGGGAAGGCATTGTCCGAGGAAGAGTACTTCCAAGCTGCCACTCTTGGTTGGCTGATCGAGCTCCTCCAAGCCTTCTTCCTTGTCTCCGACGACATCATGGATGGTAGTATCACCCGTCGCGGCAAGCCATGTTGGTATCGCCAAGAAGGCGTTGGCCTGATTGCTATCAACGACGCGTTCATGCTTGAGTCTGCCATCTACACTCTCCTCAAGAAACACTTCAAGAAGCATCCTTCCTACGTCGAGATGATCGAGCTTTTCCACGAAGTTACACTGCAGACCGAACTCGGCCAGCTGTGCGATCTTATCACAGCCCCCGAGGACAAGGTCAACCTTGACAATTTTAGCCTGGAGAAGTACACCTTCATCGTCATTTACAAGACGGCTTATTACAGCTTCTACCTGCCGGTCGCTCTGGCGCTGCACATGCTCAACATCGCGACGCCCAAGAACCTGAAGCAGGCCGAGGGCATCCTGATTCCGATGGGCGAATACTTCCAGGTACAGGACGACTACCTAGACAACTTTGGCCTGCCCGAGCACATTGGCAAGATCGGCACCGATATCATGGACAACAAGTGCTCGTGGCTGGTGAACCAGGCACTGAAGCTGGCGACGCCAGAGCAGCGCAAGGTGCTCGAGGACCACTATGGACGAAAGGACAAGACCCATGAGGCTGAGATCAAGAAGCTCTACGACGATATGAAGCTCGAGAAGCTCTACCAGGAATACGAGGAGAAGACGGTTGGCGAGATTCGGCAAAAGATCTCGCAGCTCGACGAGAGCGAAGGCTTGAAGAAGGGCGTCTTCGAGACCTTCCTGTCGAAGATATACAAGAGAAGCAGATAAGCTACCTACTTCGGAACTGGAAATTTTGCTAGGATGTGCGTGATTTCTCGAGGTCCATGTGGAAGGGGTAAGGCTTTGCTTTGCATAGGACATTGCACAAGGGACACGTTTTGATTGGCAATTAGTCAGCCACGCATAATACCCCCCTGTCAGCTCTTAGATAGTAAGAGACGAGTGACATAGATGTCCACTATTTTAGGAATGCTCGCGAATGACGAAGAAGAAAAAATAAAAAATAAAAAAAGGTGTGATGGTGATTACTCTTGCCCACACCGCCTCAGCTTCCACTCTAACCCGTCGACTTCTGACCGCAAGGGCGGAAGTTCAGCATCAGGGGCGCCTTCTTCCACATCATGTTCATCCTGGCGGCCGCGATCCAGTCGCCCGGGTCCTGCGCCACCTGCACGTCGCAGTGGTGGATCAGCTTCGCAAGTGAGACACGCATCTCCAGGTACGCCTGCGCGATGCCCAGACAGCTCCTCGGGCCAGTACTAAACGGGAAGGTCACCGGCGGCGGTTTCCGCACCGCCACGTCGCCGCTTTCCTCTCCCTCTGGCTCCAGCCACCGCTCGGGTCGGAACTCGTACGGCTCGTCCCAGACGCGCGGGTCGCTAGAGTTGGCAATTCGGTGTCAGCGTTGCATGCATGCATACATCAATCATCCGCCTATCCGTCAATCCGCCAATCCCATACCACCGGGATACCCGTTTTCTGGGCTCTCGGGCAACTGCCTCGAAAGTCCCGGACATTGCCCGGATACGACTTTCCGCGCTTACGGATGGCCCTGGGATGGGATAAAGGGGACGAGATGGGTAAGACAGGTAGGGTGAGGTAAGGCGAGGTAAGGTAAGAGGGCATGAGTAAGCACGAAGGAGATGCGCGATGTCTCAGAAAGGGAGAGGGGAGGAAAGGGGCAAAACTCACTGCGTCAAGACCCACTGGGCCGCGGAGACGCGGACGCCGGCGGGCACGAAGGCGCCGTCGACGGCGTCGCCGGGCGACACGCGCGGCAGGCCGAAGGCGACGGGCGGTAGGCAGCGCATGGCCTCCTCGATGACGGCGTTGAGGTAGGGCAGGCGCGCGAGCGCCGCCCCCTCCAGCTGCTCCGGCCGCAGCGCCCGCACCTCGGCCTCGAGCCGGCGCAGGTTCCCCCTCCCGCCGTCCCCCGGCGCCGCGCACAGGTAGTACAGCGCCGTCGTCACCGCCGTCGATACCGTGTCCGCCCCCGCGATGATCAGCGCCTGCGCCGCCGACACGAGCTCCGCCTCCGAGGGCGGCCCGCCGTCGGCGGTCTTGGGCTCTGCCAGCAGCGGCGCGAACAGATCGTCCTCGTCCTTCTCCTCGTATCTCCCTTCCTGCTCTGCCCCCCGATCCTGTTGGTGCGGCGGGCAGGAACGATGCCGCCGCTGCAGTCGCCGCCGCACCGTCGCCTGCGTGAACGCGTAGTGCCTCTTCAGGTTGCGCAGGGCCGAGATGGAGAGCATGAAGGGCACGGCGAAGACGAGGTACGGCACCCGCCGGACCAGGCTGGGCAGGATGGCCGCGTGCGAGCTGTCGCCGAGCAGCGAGATCCAGAAGTGCGTCTTGCCCGACGCCACGGCGTTGAAGGATTCGCCGAACGTCAGCTCGCCTGTGTTATGTCGGTGACGGTGTTAGTAAGTTTTCGGCGGTTATCGTCGGTCCCGAGAAATGGGAAGGAGTTTGTATGGGGGGGGGGGGGGTAAAGGGTGGGTTAGAGGCCTTACCCATGACGTCGAAGGTCAGCCACTGCGCGGCCTCGCTGAAGTCCACCCCCAGGCCTTGCCTCTCGGCGGTGAGCTGGCAGAGCTTCTGCACGAACATGTCGGCGTACCGCTGGATGATGTGCTCGTGGTTCTTCATGTACGTGCCGCTGAACCCGGGCGCTATCACCTTACGCATCCTAGCGTGAACGGCGGGGTCTCGCTCGTAAAACAGGTTCGTCACATCGCCGTTGTTGTAGAAGGTCCCGCATTTTAGGAACGGCTTCTTCGTCTTGGACGGGTACGAGTAAATGTCGCGGTGGGCTTGAGCCGTGCCGAACGAGAGCTCGTTGGGTGCTATTCTTATAATGTCGCCTACATGATAAACTGATTAGCAGCAGTTGGGGACTATGGGCAGCATGACATACCATATCTCCTGTGGGCATCCTCTAGGATGGTCGGGTACTTTCCGGTGGTCCACGCCCAGGCGAACCACACCTGCCGACGGCTCGGTCAGCCATAGTTCATGTGGTCTAGAAGCCATCATATTGTTATACGTACCTCAGAAACAGCGGCGAGCCTTGGCCCGGGGTATTTGGCAAGTGGATGGAACCACAAGCAATAGATGCACCAGCCCAGCCAGTATAGCAACCCCTTCAGTGTAAGTCCGGTTAGTCGGGTCTCAATGCTCTTTAAGGAGAAAGCTTCGGGGGTTAGATACCAGTGCTATGACAGCGGAGGCCATAGTAAGTGAGCCTAACGCCATATTGAACGTGATGATAATTAACAGATTTGATAGGGTATATTCGAACTTAAGTCCGAGAAACAGTCTTATTAATGGCCTCAGCAGTGTCTTCTCGATGATCGATCTCCACCAATCCTTACCTAGTCATATATGGGCAATATGTATCCAAGTGACTCCGAAAGCTGGAACCTCGTCCATGTTAAATACACATCAGATATCTACCCCTGTTCCACATCTTTTTACTCGCCTCGTCCAACCAGACGGATGCGAGCCGATGATGCTGAGCAAGCGGAAGACGAGGACCCGGCTGTACAAGTTAAACATCTGACCGCTCTAAACCTGCCCTGAGCCTCACCGCGTCATCGTGTGATACGGGCCAGCCGGACCTTGCCTAAGTAAACAGGCGCCTATTTATAGGCCCCTTTTTGTATGACCCTGCATCTAGTATCACTTTTTGGAATTCTTTGCCCAACCAACGTAACATAAAGTTCCATGACAGCAGTATAAAGATGTGGCCCAGTCGCTCGGGATACTGAAACCGTCAGCATTCACCGTCAGCCTGACGGCCAATGGGGTCCCGGCCCGGCTTGATCCGATGTGATAGAGCGTTGCCAAAGAAGCCATCACATACCAGGCAGTCTTATACATGCTCGCCGACCAACACACCAACTAGGTCGTAACCAAATGAGCGTGCTCACCGACCCGGCTCCTTACCAGACTTCCATGCATCGAAGTTACGGAACCCTCCAATGGGGCGGCCTCGGCGCAAGAAGATCGCCCCAGGGACCCGTCATGCCCATTCTTCTGGCACTTATTGGCCGCCTGACGCCATAGGGCTGAAACATGTTGGACGAATCTGGGGTCCGGTGGCGCCGATGTTTGCCGGATAAGGGTTCTGAGTTGGGGGTTCACACACCGCGCGCACCAACATCTATATTGCTCAGATACGGGTTTGTTCCACGCCGCACACGCGCGCGCAACTCCGGTGGGGACAGGGTGTCATAAGCATATAACTCGGTCCATCTGATCACATTCCTGGGCTAATTCGCGGTGACTGGGACCAATGACGGAGCTCATGGTGCGTTGTTGGAAGGGCAGTAACTCGGCGAGTGTATCCTACCTAGGCCTTGTGGCTCAATCCTTCGATCTGTCACCTATCCAGCGTGTAATTAAATGACATAGCTTCTGATTAGGTGTGGGATATGCAGAACTATGGATGTGACATCACGCCACGCACAAGACATTAGTTGCGCGCGCCTCCGAACTGCTGGCGGAGAAGGATACAGAAACTTACATACTCTAGACGGAGCTCTTGATTATGACCCCAGAGATAGACGAGGTTACCTAACGGTGGATCTTTATAGCCATAGATGTTGTACTGGAGCTGCTCACTTTCTGTATCTGACGTTGTTATACTAGGGCGTAGTAGATAAGAGTGGCTCATGGTCCTACTGTTAAGGGGCGGAATCGGCCAACGCCGGCGGTGATGTTAACTAGATATCACGTTACCCTATGGATTCCCTACCCTTTCACATCCTCAATTTTCGAGGACGAAATGTGTCCAGACTCGTATATTGAGGTACTACCTATCAGTCTCACGTGCTAGGGAGCTGTTCCGTCTTTGTGTTGTCTTATGAACAGGTCACTCAGACAGAGGGCGGACTAGAGCTTCACTATCCAACGTATAAGTCATACGAACCTCACTAAAAGGCTAGGGTACACGGTAATAGGTGGTTTCCGACTACGGTGCACCTTGATGACAAGGATGGATTCATCAGTGCCACAATATGCGAAGAGAAATGACGAATGGGACCCCGAAAAGAGACCACGTTAGGTTCTAATGTCTTCAATCCGGGAAACGGAAATGGGAAAGAAAAAGTGATAAATAATGCATCAGATATCACAGACCAGTACAGTATCTGGCTACACTGGGTATGTCAGCTGACATTGCTCAACACAAGAACTCTCGTCGACCGTCGATTCACATGGTGGGTTTGTCAGGCTGACTTCAGCCATCTAAATTCCGAATTCCAATAGACCCGACCTAAGCCTCACTGATCATTACCCGCAAGCGGATTCCGGCCCGATCCATCATTCGCCTTCTACACCCCCACGCCTTTCAGCGAAGATCGACATGGCCCAGATATCGTACCAGAGAGAGCTAGATTGTACGAGACTACCGGCAATGACCGCGGGGAAACCTGACCGGTCAAGATCTTGCAAGGCAAGAGGCGACGATAATCTTATCGGCAGCGTATGTGCGTTTCACTGGTTAGCGAGCTGGAAAGATCAAGGCGACTTCCTCGATAGTCAGGCTCACAACTCGATATTTGCTTTTGTGACGTCAATTTACCAGGAAAGAATCGTTAACACGTTGGAAAGGTGGAACTCGCATTTCTTGCCCTACGGCGGGAGCTTCATCGCTTCGAAGGACTCGGTGCCGGAGCAACGCCACCTAGTCAGCAGACTGAAAGTATTGATTATATTTGGACCTTTAAATAGTGAAGCTGTCCTCCGGACTTCTCGAGAACGCTTTAGGATCGTACCGCACGATACGCCGACTAAGTGCGTCGTGTACCAGTGTTTATTACTACCCCTTTTAGCAAGAGGCTACCAATAAGGCGTCTCGTGCTGCTAGCCTATCTCGGGCTGGTGGCTGCTTCTCGCCTGGCCTATCCGGGGCCAATCTCAGGGGTACGATAACGTCGAACATCCAAAGGTTCCTCATACGCAGGAGCAGAGTTGAAAACGGCGGGGGCATCGGGTCCGTACACGGACTCCTATTAGACAACCATGGCTTGTGTGGTTGCAGTAGCGTTGTGTACAACTACTGATGTCCTCCCATGGTCTACAGCGATGGCCCTGACGTAGCTCTGCATACGTAATAAATCAAACCTCTGGTGCGCTGTTGTGTAGTGATGTGTTCACTAGTGTCTCCTATCAAGAGACATGCTTCTCGTGGGAACGAGCTTCATACTGAAATCAACTAGGCAGGCATGAAGCGAAAGCACGGATATCATCGAGGGCATTTATAAAAAGAATTCTGCTATCTAGGAGGCTTAAGTCGCCTCGAGTTAAATAGAGTATTATGCAATAGGCTGGTGAGTGGGTAGATAATCTAGGACGTCGTCAAGCGACTATTACTACTATGTGATACGGGAGTAAGTGCTAAAGTAGGTAGGTCAATAAGTAGTTACTTAAGTAGTCATGCCAATAAGCCATCTAACCAACCAGAAAAAAGTCTTCAGGCCCATCCGTTATCCCCCCAAAAATACACCGGCGTTCCGTCTCGCCCGGCCGTAAACGTCTTCTCCGGATAAGGTAGGTAGGTATCTCCCGTAACTTCGTCACGCTTTTCGCAGTTCGCTTTCGCTATGTAAAAAGATATAAGGATGTAATAGTAGTAGTGATGCTCTCTCCAACCAAGAAAAAACAAGTATTATAAAAAACATTCTAGTAAACGTCGCGCGTCTTGCAGACTCTAGGAAGATCAGTCTAGAAAAAGATCTAGCTAGGAGGAAAACAAATAAGGTACTCCGACAGACTGATACATGTACCGATGATACGCCCGCTATACAGACAATAACAAAGAAGAACTTAGCCAAGAAAGTGATTAAAAAATAAATATATGGTGTCGTTAGATCCGGGGGTATTAAATGATTATTGGCTGATAATATTATGTCGAACACAGAGCCGCAGCGGCAGCAGCAGCGGCGGTAGCTACACCACCTTCAGCGTGCCCGTGCGTCCCGGCACGGAGTTATACGAGGTCTTGCGCTCGCGCTCGCGCTCCCTCTCCCTCTCCCTGGTGCGCCCGCGCTCCGCGTCCCAGGAGCCTCCGGACGCGTCCCTCGACCTGGGCACGTGGATCTTGTTGTTGCTGCTGGGGCTCTCGCCGCGCAGGCCCGGCAGGAGGGGCACGGGGGGCACCTCGGCGGCGCGTGCGGACTTGGGCGGGGGCGCGCCGGCGCTCTTGCTGCGGGTGCGCGCGAGCGGCAGGGGCGCCGTGTTCGGCGGGCGGCGCAGGGCGCTTCGGGGCGGGGGCTCGAGGGGCTGCTTGCTACTGTTGTTGCTGCTGCTGCTGCCGCCAGCGCCGTTCTTCTGCGGTGGTGCGATCAGGTCGACGAGGTGGCCCTGCATGCCCTCGGGGGCGCGGACGCCGTGGCCCGTCTTGTCGCGCGACCACTGCGGCGGCTCCTGGAACGTGGGCTCAAGGTTGACGAGCGGCGTCGGGCGCTCGCGGCGGTTCGAGTGCGACAGCCCCGTCGGCTGCGACGAGAGCGGGTTCGGGTGCTCGTGCGCGAGGAACTTGCGGCTCAGCGGCGGCGGCGGCGGGGGGAAGGAGGACTCGGAGCGCGAGCGCCTGCGCGCGTGGTGGTGCACCACGCCCGAGGACGTGCTCGGCCGCGGCCGGCTGGTGCTGCGCTGCCTTGCCGAGTGCTCGATGGCTGACGGGAACCAGGAAGGCGACTCGGGTTGGTGGGGTAGGGTCTCCGATCTCTTGTTGAGAAGCGAAGGCCCGTCAGTGAACGCTTCGTCTCGGGTGGGTCGCCGCCCACGGCCTGCGCTTTCTGTCTCGATTTGGGCTTGCTTCCGTTCTTCGTACCCCTCGCCAAGCAAGCCGGCGCCGGTGAAGGCGGCGTCGCTGGGGTTTGTGATGGTATCTATCAACTTGCGGTCACTCTTCGCATCTTTGTGATCGTTTTTGAAGCGAGCAGGGATTTCTTTCGGCATAGTCGACACGTCGGTATCTGGGGGTAAGAAATCTTTGCCAAACTGAGAAAGCCGTTTATCGAAACGCTTCATGTCGAGAAGTGGCTCGAACTGGCCAATGGAATACGGCGTCTCGTCTATCGACACTCGGAGACGGTGGCCGTCTATGGCGGCAACATTGACAGATTTCTTCGGAGCGTGGTTGACCGACGCCGGTGCAATCTGAGGCGGCTTCTCCTCCGTCTTAGGAATCGGGACGGGCTTCAACAGCTTCTTCGGTTCCGGTCTCCGATCAACGAGGTACCAACTACGCCAGCCGTGGACTCTTTCTCGGAACTGGGCCGCGATCTTGGGGTCTTCTGTGCAGAAATACTGGACGTAATTCTCGGTATTCATGAAAACCGTTGTCTTCTCCTGACTCCTCAACGCAAAACAGTATCGTTTTGGTGGCTTGAGATGCCTTCGCATCTGCGACTCCGTAGGCGTGTAGATGTCGTAATCCGACAATCGACAAAGACTTGCCGTGTCCTTATCCGTCGAATTGGCATTCGGCTTCTTCGCGCATATGATCTGTCCGTTGTCGAGCAGTGTGATCCATCTCTTGTTCCATTTTCCGGGGCGGTTTGAATGATACATGTACAACTGGAACCCTGATGGTGGCTGGTCGCTTTTCGGCACCGAGTCTATGTCTAGTTCCCAATCCTGTTCCCTAGACTCCGATACTATAACCGACAATTGATTTTGCGTATCTCTATCCCAAGAATTCATAACATCTCGGATGTGTTCGTAGCGCCTAAGACGGCGCTCGAGACCTAGTATGCCGTAGGTCTCTGTAACGACGCAGTTCGCCGGAGTGATCTCGGGGTCGTAACTCATCCTCTTAGCAGTTCGGAAGAGTATGTCGACCGGCGTCGTTTCCGGGACGACTTCCATAGTGTACGTATGCTGCCTACAGCGAACCATAACGTTCTACGCCCTGCATTAGCACTCGACGACAGTACGGTGGAAAGACACCCATCACTTACTCGCTCCCCGGCATTAATTGCGGAAGCCGGCGCATCGATCTGGGGCCGAGTGCCTCTAGCAGCTGACTGGATGCTAGCTGACATGGTTTTCGTACGCTCAAAGCTCGTCGCGCGATTGTAGAATTCGGCAGAGCCGTTCGTTGGGGACGTGGGGGTTAGCAGAGGCGACATTCCATCTTTGTTCTTCCGTCCTTTGGTCAGGAATGAGAACTTCTCCAGGACAGGGCTCTTCGGCTTGTAAGTTTGATCTTGCGATCTTTGGGTGTTCTCCAGCTGTACATTTAGTCTCTGAAGGTCCTTTCTCTTCTGCTCAGCCAGCATGCGACGAGCCTCGGCCTCCGACTGCGCAGCCTCTTCGGTGTGCTGTGCCGGCTCCTCTTCTTCCGTGCCTCTTCTCCTTCGGCCATCGCGGCTAGCAAGCCTCCGTCGGTGGCTCTCGTCGCTCGCCGTGCTAGGCCGGCTCTGGCTGTCCATTTTGCTTCGACGCAGATGTCCTCGCGTCGTCTCGGTCTGGCGCACCTGGCGTGGCGGAGGAGGGCTGGGTGAGATCATGGGGTCATCGCCCTCTTTATGTGCCATACTGCTGGTCTTTATCTGGCGTGGCATGGCCGGTACAGGGGGCAACGGTGGTTCCTGTACGGGTTGTGGATCGGAATTAATTTTCTGGGTTGCATCGCGGTTGACAGAAACGGCATTTGTCCGCCTACGGTAGCGAGACATGGATCGAGCAATGGTGTTTGCTGATACGTCGTCTGACTGCTGTCCGCCACCCTGGCTGTTTTGGGGTATCACCGTGTTTACCAGACTCGAGGTCAACGATATGCTCTTGTTCCTCAGACTTCGGAGCCTCCCGCCGTCCCTGCCCCTCGAGGACTGATCGACGTTGGTTGACATGTTGACCGGAGCGGTGCCCGTCCTGGAGACTGACGCCATTTGTTAGGGGTGCTTTGGGGTAAACCCGCCTGGAGATATCGACAATTTCGGGATTGACAATAGGCGAGAGGTAGGCTGCGTCGGTGAGCAAATAACGCCGTAAATAAGGCCCAGCAAGGTGGGCAAGGTGTACCGCAGGCCGAGATCGAGTGGGGGGTGATCTTAATACGTAATCTCCACGAATCGCAGCGTCGGCCGGGGATGACGCGACGGCTGACGGTGCGATACTCGATAGCACAGACAATTCGCGCTACACTAAACCTGGGGGGGTATCAAGGAGTCTCTTCTAGCCTTCCTGCTTCCTCGTCGCAAGTCGTGAGAAGTGCCTCGTTCTCTGTTCTCTATGTCGCGATACCTAGTACACCACACTGCCAGACTGCCTGCCTTCGCGCCACTTCCACGGGTAAAGCGGTTGGTTAAACAAGCCGACCAAAGAATCGAGGAACCAAGTTGGCAGATTGGCGAAGGAGAAATAAAGGCTGGGCAAAGGCGACAAGCCAGGGCGCGAATGGGATGCCCACCGGACTCCCTGCCCTTCTGGGCATGTGGAGCAAATGTAGCGAAAATGTTTCGCTCTTTGGCATGACGAACAGAAATAACGATGTGTCGCAGTATGCAGGGCCAAGACAGGGGATCCCGCATTGGCGTGGGTAGTTAGTGGTCAATGGCCATCAAGGGCCCAGGCACGAAAAAGCCAAGTTTGCAAATCGGCGACGCATCTACAGCTCCACGCGGACCCCCGATTGTATGTAAGTGATCAAGCGGGCTGGGATGCTCTGTAACTGGCTAGCTGGCAAGCTGGCTGGGCTAGCCCTACATCCGTACACCTCGTACGGTAGCGTGCGTGCGTGCGAGCGTGCGAGCGAGGTCGACGGCGGCTCGGAATCGTGTATGGCTGGCTGGCTGGCTGGCTTGTGTTCTCTCGATAGGAACATGAATAATAATAAGTTCAGGGACAGACGGATTCCGTGCCAATGAATCAGCCAAGCAATTTGGAAGATGATGGCGCGAGTCTATCTGACATGTGGCCGCCCCGGCTCCTCCCCACTGGTAGGTTTAACCTTAGACGACAGCGGACCGCGCAGCCACTAGGACAAAGAAACATTCCGAAACTTAATTGACTTCAATCATGCCGATTTTATCAGCCGGGAGAGCTGTGATACCTTACCCCGAGCCCATCGAATCATTTGCGGTGTGATGGGACAGTTTCGAGCTCAGACATTGCGATTCCAGGCATGTGTACCTACTTAAAAGTAGGATTCCACCGAGTCAGAGGATCATCGACCGTCTGTCGTCTGCGTAAATCTGCCACCGTGCGGAAACTATGGCTTGTGGCTGGCGAATGCCTCAAACCTTGCTTTTTCAAAGCAATTCAATAGCGTTGAGACTTACAGTCGATTGGCTGCTTGCCGTAATCTGTATGTGCCCTGACCAGAACGATTGGAAGACCATGATGTAAGTAGGCAGGCTGTGGGTAGCTGCGTAGCGATCCCTTGCAGCGGAGGGGTTTGGTGTGTGCCTTGACCATGCCATTGGATTATCGCCCTACATAGGCGCATACAGGCGTCCAGCTGCAAGCTGAAGCAAGCACTTTACGGCATTTGGCCGAACACCAGAAAGACCTTAGAACTTGTCAGCTTGCACCACTATATTCCGTCAGGGGCGATATTTAGAACAGGACCCAAGAACGACAGAATGCTACACCATTGAAATCACTACCGAATCTTTATGAAGTGACTTCCCCGCTATCTGACGCGAAAGAGTTCAACTGCCTAGGTACACAGACCAAAGAGAACCTTGGGATTTAAAGCTTAACAGTGTTCATGCCTACATGAGGATATCAATAATGATCTTGGCAATACTTCTGACATCCACGGATCTTCAGCACGGGTAGGCTTTCGAGGATTCTTTTTGCTACCGGGACTTAAAAATGGACGATAGAAACTTCCATTATCCCAACTAGCACGCTAGAATCGGCCTTTCTTCAGCGCCTCGGAAGCTGGCAAATACCTGGTAAGATTACTCATCTGGCATAAAGCTAATAAACGTAGCTTCCCTGGGGAGTAAAGCGGTATCATATGATCTCACCTCCAATCTTCATAGGAGGCAAAAACAAAACTGCTTTGCGTAAATGCGAGACAATGTTTCACAACGCTCATTTTCTAAACGCCCTGACATTCCATCTCCACCAGCCAGTGAAGTCCTGGGTGGACACATCGATGCCCAGGTCCTTCAGCGCCTGCGTGCTGAGGTGGCAGTCGTACGGCCTCTGGACCGCGGCTCCGGGGTCGTTCCCTTCGGTATTGGGCTCGATGGCCGCGATGGAGAGCCCCATGATCTCTCCGAAGCGCTGGCATATCTCGTACTTGGTCTGCTTGTCCTCGGAGGAGAACTGCAGGATCTGAGGGAGCGCCGATCGCTTACCGGACGCCAAATATTGGACAGAAATATCTGCGCCGCCGCCCGTCAGCAATAAAGAACAACATCTAAATATAGCAATTCGTGTAGGTAGGTAATTAGACACGGGAGGGGGGCTGGGCACGCAAGGGGCCATGTATTACCTACCGCGGCATACCCGCCCTACGTCCTCGGTGTTCGTCGGGTAACGTAGGGCCCAGTGGTCCATCTTGATCTTGGCTCCAGGTTCCTGAGCCTTCCAGACCGTGTCCAGGAGCACGTTGACCGCGCTCTCCGAAGGCACCTCAGCATCGCCGTACAGTACGGGGACCCGGAGCACCACTCCTAACCCCGGCTTCCCGGCGTTCTTGAACTCCTCCAAGATAGCGTACTCCCCGTCCAGCTTGGTCTGTCCGTACAAGTTCGTCGGTTGCGGGTTTGCGTCCGCTTGGTAGGGCGCATCCCCCGGTTTCCCCGGGAAAACGTAGTCGGTGGATATGTAGATTAGGAATATGTCGCGAGCAGCACAGAGGGAGGCAATGGTTTTAGTAGCGCACACATTCAAGGCGCGCGTCCCCTCCGGGTCCTTATCGCATTTGTCTGGGAATCGGTTCGCGGCGCAGTGTACGACAACTTGTGATCTTGAAGGCGATGTCCTGTCAGCCAAAAGATCATGCGTGCTGGGATCAATCGGAAACATACTGAATTTTGTCTAGTGCAGCTTCAACTTCTGATGCATTGCTCAAATCAACCTTGAGGACCGCGACCCCGTCAGCGCGCGAGTAGCCGGTCCCTTTCACGTTCCAGCTACCTCTCTCGAAAGCTCGCACGACCTGCCTTCCAAGAAGGCCCGTAGCTCCTGTGACTAACGCGGTCTTGCTAGACATCTCTGAACTTTAGTTCCAAGACTTATAGCGACGATGTCGAAGGGTGGAAGTCATTGAAGACAAAGCTCCAAGCCCGGGATGAGGGGCATTTGATGTCAATGGCGGGGCTACGGGACGGCATACTGCCGCTATTTGTGGGTAGGTCCCTGCTACATACCTCTTGGCACTTCAGGGGACTTCCTTTCCCCTGTAAAACCGAAGTCATGTCACTCCCGAGCTACCCGAATGCGGTCTTTAATCATATGAATGCAGTTTTCGCTTCTAAAAGGGGGTCGGGTCATGGGTGGGAAAGGGGCTCATATCTTAGGTTCTGAAGCTATGGGGGATTCGACTATAATCGTTACTGTAGTTATCGCAAGTTGAGAAACTGTAGGACATGTATTCCACTTGCTGTTCTTAGATTAGACTTTAGGTACTAGATAAAGTAAGTAACGGTACATACAGATTAGGTATTATAACATTATGTTAGAGATGCAGGTATGTAGACCCTATTAAACTTCTAGATCATGCCACAGCCGTGTTGTCCAAGAGCCGCGGAGATATTACGATACGTAGTCTGTTGGTAGTTCTATTGGGAACCTTTACCATTCCTTCTTGGACGCGCTTCTCAGGTCATCCACATTCAGCATATCTGCACCCTCCTCCATTAGGGTATGCCAGATATAATTTCTGAGGCCGACGGGCCACCCTGGCGTATCCCAGTACCGAACCTTAAGTCCCCGTCTATGAGCTCCCTTGATCTGACCGCGGATCGTGCGAAGTTGCTTGTCACTAAGACTGCCCCAAACGGTGCCAATCGTCTGCGCGAAGCTGACGCTTGCGTAGTACGAGTTCTCTTCGTTGTACTTAAAGGGCTTGTCTGAGATTGCGTCCGGCTTTTCGGGGTCCTCCCACATTTCTTCGAGCGGCGCGTCGAAAAACACATCTCGATACTTCGAGCCCTGCTCTACCAGATCAAAGGGTGTCTCTCCTGTTCCGACTACTGTCACTGGGCGCTGATGGATGGCGCCATCCTCGAAATAGGTCAACCAGTCCATTGACCTTAAAGGCTCCAATTGGGAGAGAACCGAGGGCCAGGTCTTGGCTCCATCGGTCTTCAAATCCACCAGGAGGATGACCGTTTGCTCGGGGTCGAAGTCGAACACGCCGCGTCGCGTCTCTTTGTAGAACTCCGTTCGTGGATTTGTCCTGTTCAGCAAGTCCACCAGCGGATACACGTACAGAGATTCGAAGGTCCGATCTGGTGTCAAGGCAGCAGTATCATGCCCGACGTAGAGATCTGGGCTGTGTTCGAAGAGCCATACGTCGGCTTCGACTCCTATGCAGCCAGCGTGGAGAGCCGAGAAGAGAGGAACCTTGCGCCAGTAGTCATTGTGCGAATGACAGCGTATCGGCACTACATCTCGGAGGAAGTCTGTAGGGTACCACGCCAAGTCCTCGGTCCCTGTGCCCGGTTTCCCCCAGTTGAAGAAGATCTTATCCGGATCATCGTCTATGCCCCATAGACTTCTAGCTATATATAGCAGCAGAGTTGCGAGCAGTATGCTGGCTCTAAGGGACTAGTCAGTCATCCAAACTAGAAGCGCCGCGCCTTAGACGTGCCACTCACAGTGCAACCAAGCCCCATACACTTCCGCAAATGAAGCGGTCTTGCCAACGTCTATGCCTTCGTACGGGCTGATCAAATTTACCCCCTAGCTCAGCCTTTGTTGAAATCGAGTCCTCACTCTCTTCGCCCTTGTTGACGAGCATGTATTCGGGTCCTTGGCTTTGCTGATTCCACAGCTTACTGAACAATTTCCCCTTGGGATGTGAATTGTTAGGCATGCTGCTGGCAAGGCCCGATTTATCCTCCATCTCTACAGATCTCGAGTAGGATTGGACAGCGAATAAATCGGCTATACGGGAGTAGTGGCTTGGTGGAAGCTACTGCGTGAGATGGTAGCTGTCCAAAAGGCGGTGGCGTCTTCAATGTACGATTTGATGTATCGTGTCGGTTGAAATGCGACGTCAATAGATAGATCCCTTCAGTCTAAAATCAGAACGACGCGAACAACTACCACATGAAGCATTGCAATTCAAGTATGAGAACAGAGGGCTTTTGGCCAAGTTGTAAATGCTAGAAGTCAAAGTCAGAAATAAGAGCAATTCTGTAGTTGAAAACAGAAATACGTCAGTCAGGCGCTGTGGCCGTTGCCGATGCTCATTAAAAGGAGGCGTTATGCACCATTGATCGAGGAGTTCTGGCCCAAGGTTGATCTTCCATTAGTGCAGCCCACCGCTGTAGCGCTATCTAGTCACCCTAACTGTATCTGGCTAATGCATTCTGTACATGACCATGAATATGGGGCCGACCGTATTCCCCACCTTTTTCTAAGGCCAAAACTTTCAGGTGAGGTTACTGGTAATCTGTAGAAAATCTCGTTTACGGTACCTATCAACTCTGGAATTACACGTACCTGATCCAAACTGTGCAGACCAAAATGCCTCACAAACATACACGGAGAGAGAAAGACCTTTCCACGTTAGTACAGCTACTTCTGGAGGAAATTTCTGGATCACTGCTAATATTATTACGTCAGATTTGACCTACCGCCTTCACAGATTGCTAGACCGTTACCAGTAAAGTCGCAACCGCAGAAGGGAGACGCACGAAAACAGGAACCTGGCCAGACTAGCAAGAGTTTGAAGCGAAAGCGGGATGGAATACCAAAAAACGATGCGCCCCGAGCGTTCAAGAGGCTGATGGCCCTTGCCAAAGGCAAAAAGCCGCGGTCCGGACTTGACAACGGCGTAGAACCGGGCGGCAAGAACAAGAAGAAGCGGCAAGCAACAGAGGCGCCGAACGTCGAGACTGGTACCAAGGAAGAGTCCGAAGTTCCAACGATCCGGCCTGGTGAACGCATGTCCGAATTTGCTGCTCGGGTGGATGCTGCCCTTCCTGTCAGTGGGTTGATCAACAAGTCGGTCAGGAATGGCAATGATCCCTTGGGTCTGAAGGTGAAGCGGACAAAGAAGGAGATGAAGATGCACAAGATGTACGACCAGTGGCGAGAGGAGGATCGAAAATTAAAGGAAAAGCAGGAGGAAGACCTGGAACTCCTGGCGGAGAAGGAGCTGGAAGAGGAGGAGCTGGGCGTCACATGGAAACTCGACTCTCAGGCCGGAGGCACCGGGAAAAGGAAGAAGAAGGGCAAACGGTCAAAGTATCTGGGCGAAACCGCGGACGCTGAAGAAGACCCCTGGGAGGCGCTGAAAAAGAAGCGTGGCGAAACGAGAGCCGGCCTACATGACGTTGTTCAGGCGCCGCCTGAATTCAGCGCAAAACCGCAAAAGAAGTTGACTGTCAGAGGAGCCGCGGTCGATATTGATGGTATTCCGAAGGCTGCCGGAAGCCTGAGGCGCAGGGAAGAGCTGCAGAGCGTCAGAAACGACCTCGTCGCATCCTACCGCAAGATGATGGAAGATAAACGCCCGTCATTGCGCACGTCATAGAATCATAGGAGTCACGAGCCACGCTTGACATTAATTGCAAGAAAGATACCCTTTCAAACCTACAGATCTATCGTGGCTTCGTGTCTTCGAGATATGAACACATCTAGCTTCAGAATGAATCCCAAATATGATCTGCGGCCGTTCATACAGCCCGGCCTTATCTCGGAATTGGCTTGAGCACAAATTTTAAATTCATCAGCAGTCCACAAGCAGACAAGGCGCTTCATTCTACTGAAGTGAGCGGCTTCGGCCCACTGTGAAATGGATTCTTCAATGTTCTATGTTACAATCGGACGATCCGGAAGATATAGAACATGGCGCGATTGACACCGCAAGTCCACTCCCGTTGTGCCATGACCAGAAATCCAGATGGATGCCGATGGAACAGTATGCCGAATTTTAGACACGGGCCTCCAGGCTGTAGCACTTTGCACGTAGAAGTTCAGTGCTGTAGTGATTCATCGCTGTTTTCTCGTACATATACAGCGATGTGAGTAGATTGGACACCTAGGTAACTACTACATGTCATCAAGAATACATATGTATCTTACATGTAGGCAAATGCTATTTCAATAGTAGACTTATTTTAATAGTACCTACTTCTACCAAACGCTTATATTATAACGTGCGTACGATATATCACGAAATAATAATTATATATAATTTTATTAACGCAACTATTTTATATAAATATTATTATATATTTTAACTATTACTGTTATAATATTAGTTGTTAGTTCGTGTATGTGTGTGTGTGTGTGTGTTTTTTTTTTTTTTTTTTTTTTTTTTTTTTTTCTTTAGCTCGCGCGCAATAGGCATGACATAATTGGAATACTGTAAATGCATACAATATACGTATAATTCAACTACGCTATAATATAGCGATATGTTCTAGTCGTTTGGGGTGGTAAGGTGACTACTATTGAAATAAGCCTACTATTGAAATAGCATTTGCCTACATGTAATGGATGTATCTGTTTATGTTGGTAGCCAGGCGACCTGTCGCTGTTTGCGTACCTACGTATGTGTAGTCAGTAGGTACCTAACCTTACCTTACTAGCAGCCTAGCAGCCTAGCAGCCCAGCAGCCTGGCAGCCTGGCAGCCTAGGTCGGCACCCTAGGCACCTCCCTAATTCATGACTGGCCGCCAGCTGGCTGGCCTGTTAGCCTGTGTACGAAATACTTCGTAGCCTGTCGCAGAGGTATTCCCCGGCTCTCAGTGGATATTTTCCCCACCTGTGCCCCTCCCGCCTTTGACGTCTGAGCCATGCTTGCTTTTTCTTCTCTCGAACGGCATTTCACAAGTCAGATCCCCGAAGCACCGAGATTCGAGCCATCTAGCGGCCAGGTTTTTGCCATCATCTTTTTTTACATCAGGTATTTCCCAATGGTTTAGATCCGTCGGCAACATGGAGCGGGGCCTCGATGAGCTGATCGAGTCGCTCTTGAATGAGATCGCCTTCTCCGGCACTCGCGGTGAGTGCAATTTCACCATCACCTCACGGGCAGCATATTTGATTTTCTTTACTTAACGCCTTAATCCGTCCGAGTGGACTACTAATATGTCGACTAGGCTGCTCCGTCGACGATCTATTGAAGGTCATCAAATTCTTCTATCGGGACGCCCAGGAAGAGCTGCACGGGCCGATTGAGGGACACCATGCTTGGGGGCACGATACAGAAAACTCTCAAGCCAATACAGCTACATGTAATGGACAAGCGTCGAGGCAAAATGACGCCGATGCCTATGACCTTGGTCTATCAGCAAAGGTATGGCGATGGTTAGTGGCAAGGACAGACGTCTCTGTGGGCATCGACAGGCAGTTCAATCATTATGCACTTGAGGACATTCTCGCTATCCCAGAAAAAGAGGAACCTCTGCCTTCTGTGCCACCAACTGATGCCGCCCAAAACCCATCCAACACCCCTCAGGCCGGCCAGTCACGTCTGGCGAAGGATACACGCAAGTCTAGAAGCGGCGCTGAGAATTCGAGACCACGGCTTCACGTTTCCGAGGAACGGCAGTGGAAGACACTTACCGGCCATAGCCCAGACCTCAAGCGAATACCTGTCTTCGAGTGGAAGGCACTTGTTGACATCGCATCTGTGAAGGAGAAGGGGATTCTTCAAGGTGACCTTGTTCGGCTAACTGGCCAAGACAAAAGATCACTTCCGACACGTACCGACGCCCTTGCTAAAAAGGGATACATTATAAAGCAGCCGATCATCCTCAGGGGCTGTAGGTCAAGCAAGCTATGGCTTGCTCAGTTCGCCGATCATGCGAAGGGCGACACTTCCCGCGATGGACTTGATTTCGACAAGGTTGACTTGTCAAAAGAAACACTGACGAAAGACCTTGATCCGGTTCCTTTCAGCGATAGCTGGAATGGCGAGAGACTCGATTACATTGCCATTGCCCAAGCCTTCAACGCTGTTGTCAAGGCCTGGGGGGTCATCCGGTATTGTGATGTTCGAGCTAAACTAGGCGTCGAAGAGCGTGTTCCTCAGATGAGAGCCCTGTCGAAAACATCTCGGTGGTTTACTAGCATCGGGGCAGTCACTTTCGTGGCTGCAAAGTTCGTACACACTCAGCGACTTTTCAAAGACTGCGTCAAGTTCATTCGGGAACCAACGCCCGAGGAGTGGAATGTCTTCCGCACAACTCCGAAGGCTCGGATTAGAGTTCCGTCTCAACGGATAGGGAGACGAGGGGAAGCCTCACGGGCGCGGCATAGGCAAGCTATGATGACAACCTCCACCCACCGCCGTGCAAAACCAAAGCAGACTTCCTACAAAGGACAAGCAAACCAGTCTTCGACTCGGGAAGAAGAAGCAGATGCCGCGACGGCGTTGTCGTTATGGACACCTCAAAAGCCCATTGCCAATACCGTATTTGAGATCATCAAGAGAGCCGGCCCCGAAGGGTCCTCGAATGCCGCAGTCGGCAAGTATACTCTGGGTCATGATTACCGTAAATATGTCGCAGCCCTCACTGGAGCACTGTCTTTGCCGAACTCCCAGCCTGAGCATCTGAAGCACCTAGGTGTGACTGCACAGCTCAATCGCATAAAGAAAACAATGACCTACCAATTTTTTGCCAATAGTGAGCTTGGTCCTTCGTTGCCTGGAAAAGGAGATGGAGTTCAAGGCGGAGAGGGTAATGCAGTTGCGGCGACCTCGGATGGAGGTTCTTCTCAACACGTGCTCCCTGGCGCAAACTATCCGACATTCTCGAATCCAGTTCCTTCCAAATTTTTGAAGAACACATCCATGTCCCTCTCCCAAATCAGCAAGACCTTTAAGATTCCAAAGAAATTGGCGAAGAGAGCCGGGAGGAAGCGAAAGGCTCTTTCAGATGATGAATCCTCAAAGACTGCGCCCCAAAGGCCTACGAAGATGGCTCGGACAGTGGAAGAACCGGTAGCTGCAGCAAGTGTGAGTGATACATTTGCAAATAACGAAGACAATGGTTCCAATATGAACAATGCTGTGGCAGCCTCTATAGCAAACCCTCAACAGAGATCATCCGGAGGCTTGGAATTACCAGCTCCGAAACCACCACCCCGACCACCAGGCATTTATCGTGAGCCTGATAATCTACTTGATCCACCTGGGCAGAGAAAGGGGCGGCGGAGAAGATCGTTGGTTCTCACATTCCGGTTTGACGCACTCAAAGATCCAGCATTCTTTGGTAAATCGAGGAAGGACGAGGTGATGGGCAATATCGATGCTCCTTCGCAACAGGGCGAGCCCTCACTCGCCGAGAATGCAACACCTGACCCGCTTCAGACCATGCCTGTTGAACAGCCCGCATTATCAACGGAGGCGGACACAGCACAGGCAACACGAAACCCACCCAAACGTGGTAAAAGATCGCGAGCCACCGGCGGAAAATTATTTCAGTGTGACAAGTGTGGAAACAGTTGGAAAAACTCGGGCGGTTTAGAATATCACCGCAACAAGTCTCAGACTACTTGCAATCCAGACTTTGTTCCGCCCCCTCCCAGGGCAGTACCACCGCCTAAAGCCAAGCTTCCAAGGGCATTGAAGGGGAGGGTCGTGATCCCAAATTCTCCACAGTCACAGATATCGACTTCCGAGCCACCGAACCGTGTTCAGGAGAATGCACAGAACTTGCCAACTCTTCCTTCTAGGAGTGCTCACCGAGACAAGCGTGATATTCGGATGTCCAACGTCGGAGCACGTAATATCGAGTCTCGCTGCAAAGGTCCTCTCATCTTGCAAGATGTGCAAGCATACGATATCACCGATCGACGAAGGAACGATGGCCATGCTACGTTACCCAGCCAAAAAGGGCTTGTTTCCCATCCTGCTCAACAGAAGGAGGCGTTGCAAGGGTCACTCGACCAGCCACCAGAGTGGAACCAACGTAGTGTCACGGACGGCAATGAGACGATAAATTCTCAGAAAGAAGCTGCTGAATCAGAGGCAATACCCACAACATCTCCTAGCCAAACTCTGTGTGATTATGGTGGTAGTCAAGGGGCTATTTCCGAAGACGTTGCTGGGATTCAAGTCGAATCTAGTCACACCCTTGCAAAGCCAACACAACAGCTAAAGGGCTTGCCTACGCCTTCAAATTCCAGCCTAGGCCCCCCCCCATTAAGCCCAAGTTCTGTAGGCGGTTATTACTCTCTAGGGGCTTCTGGGCTGCCAGCCAAGAAGGATGTGTGTGTCCCCAATGGCGACCGTATGATCGGTTCTGCTAAACCCCAACAAACTCAATCTACATCTCAGGTTCACACAACGGATGAAAGGGGCCAGATGCCACCAGCTCTCGAGGCAGGCCAGGACCAAAGGACGTTCAAGCCATTGCCTTCCAAGCTGCGTGATTCGTCTGTGAAGGCAAAGATAAACAAGGCATCACTGGGGGCACGACGGAGGGAACGCGCTTCACGTATTATCCACCACCTTCTCAACGAGAGCGACGGTGTGTTCCCTGGGCAAAGATCTCTTTACTTGGCCATGGTATCGTTCTGGGCCAAAGAGTACAGTGACATTGGCCCCCCTGACTGGAAGGTTTGCCAGGGTATAGTGAACAAAATGGATAAAGAGGGGGCATTGAAGCAGCTGCACTTTTTCTTCATGGATGATAGTCGCAAGCTCCAAGAGTGTTGCGTGCTAGTTAAAGCTCGGCCAAGTAAAAGCGATACCACGGACTTGTCTGATGATCCCAAGGTTGTCATGGTCAAGGAAAAGATGCGGGAGATGTTTCCTCAGCCGTATATACCAGCAGCTTTCTCTCTTTCGCAGACAGAAACAGAGCTATACGACGCACTCGCGTCGAAGTACAGGGAAGGTGTGCAACCGAGACAGGCACAAACGCCCCCTCAAGAGCCAAATGTTACTCGGGACATTGAAACTTTACATTACCCGATGCCTGTTATGGTTGACATATCAGGGAATACTGCTAATTCAAACCGGCCTGCCGAAGAGAACGAAGACACCAACCGAAAACTTATCAAGAGGGTACGCATTGATACAGATGCGCATGACAGATACCCGAACAGCCCAAAGCACCGGAGACGAACAGACGCTCGCGAATACTGGGATACCGGAAGGGTTGCAAGGTACATCTGGAACCAGAAACCAAACATTGGTGGTAAATGGGATCAGAGAGCCACCTTTTTGCAAGATTTCACAACTGGGGCGTGGTCACAGATGCCTGAAGAAACAACCCGAGCACTGCCTGACATCGATGCGATTCTTTCCTCCGTCCAGAATATCGATACTGATATTTCTCCATCGAAACGACAGCGTGCCACCAAGGGGCAAAAGTCTCGCGGCGGTGCTTCACTCAAATCGAAGGGCAAGCAACCGAGAAGGCTTTCTAGAGCTGATGCTCCTGAATTCGGCGACGAAGAAATGGTCGATGCCAATGAGAAAATCGGTAGCGCATTGACGGACCGTTTTGTGAAGCCATCAACATCTACGTCGTTTGTGCCAGAGGCTTGGGAATCCGATGAAGACCAAGACGATGTTTCTACGGACAACTGGCAACAAGTCGCTGCTTTGGATGACAATTTAAGTACCGGCCCGGACGAGTTCCGAGTTATATTTGTCGGGTGCAATACGCTTCAGGACACGCGACCTGGCTGCTGGCCCTGGCTATCGACCGGCTTCTTCGAATCAAGTTCGACTAGTTTCAACATGGTTGGAGCTATGCCCGATTCTCGGTGGCTACAACTCGAGAACTTGCCACAATGTGCCGAAGACATCACCAAGACTGCTCGAGGGAAGTTCGGGTTCTGGGCTGATCCATCGTATGGAAGGTTTCTTCGCCAGGTGGACACGATTGAGAAGTGGGAACAATCTCCTGAAGGGACTCAAATTCTCTCGCTCGGATCGGTAGCGCCGCATCATATCTTCATGAACCTCGGCGTTGACGCCATCAAGTCCAACATGAGGCCTGTTTCCCTAGAATGGCCAAACGGAACACAATACACCGCTAATAATATACCGGGTGATATCAAGAACGCTGCCACCAGCGACAATGAAGACCTGGCCTCCCGGAAGAAGCTCAAGAAGAGCTACAATAATCGAACACAGCCCACGCAGCAGCCTACGCAGCAGCCTAAACAGCAGGCCATGCAAAAGCCAAGGAAGTATACAAGGAGGATCCAGCCGTCCGATGGACCGAGTATGATCGATTACAAGTCACGGTCACTCGCGCCTATACCTATTCAGCATAGAGGCCGTGTGAACCATCAGCGGACGGCCGAGAACAAATTCGGCCTCAACGCAGAAACCGAGCTCATAGCTGCTTTTGTGGTATTTAAGACCCTCCTGGGAGGTGTGGACAAGGTCCCGGACCTCGGTTCGATATTGAAGATCTTCCCTGAGATGTCTCTGTCAAGCCTGAAGAGATTCTGGATCAGAGCCAATAAGCAGCGAAAGACGTACATTGAGGCGTTGACAAAAAAGTTTCAGTCGGCATTCTTGGAAGCATACGAAAAGGGTGAAATCCCGCCTCTCGATTACGACGACATCGATTCTTATGACTGGCATTCCCTGGTTGTCTGGGCAAGCAAGCTCGAGACACATGAAGGCGTGGGACTCCCCGAGTCACGCGAGGCTCTCGACCAGGCTTATTCACTTGCAATCCCGTCCAACGAAGTCGCAGATTGGCGGGATACGTGGTTCTCGGTAGCATCGGTCCACTCCCGTGTCAAGGCAACCGTTAGCGAGCCTATGTCAATACCTCTAAGCGAGAGCGTTGAAGAAAACGAAGAGGTCTTGTGCCGAGCCAGATCGTGGGTCCGCTCCCTAAGCTGCACCACCGTCGACGATATCACCATGCCTGAGATGATCCGTGCAAAGCTCTTAGGGCTAACCAATGGGAATGAGATCGAGGCGAGCCGACTGCTTAGGAGAGTGGTCGGCCGGCTCTCGGCGGAGAGGGTGACAGCAAGAAGCAAGGGAAAGATATTCGGCCAATCGTTCAGGCTCAACGCCACCTTTGCAAAGCTGCTTGAGAAGGCCTCGAACATCGAAAAGTTCACACAGGCTATTCGTTTCAAAGCGCTGCTTGACGAGAGTTTTCGCAGGAACGAGGAGGTGTCTCTGCCATACGCCGCCGACGACGGTACCATCATGGCGATGCTCAACCTTCAGGCCTACGGGCGTCTCTACGTAGACGGCGCCGACATCCCCGACATACCCTTCGGCTTCGAGCCCGGCAACTACGAGGGCAGGACGTTCCCCAAGAGCTACTACCACTTCAAGGTCAGGCTGCGGCCGACGCAGAGCTACCTGTACGACGACGACATCGCCATCTCCCGGCGGGCGCGGGCCATGGAGGCGCCGCGCCGGGGGCCCCGCGGCGAGATCCCGATCTGGGTCGACTTCTTCGGCCGGCCGGACCGCGCCCGCTGGGTCGAGTACCTGTGCCTGACGACGTTCGCGCTCGCCACCAGGGGGCCCATGACCCCGCGCGGCGCCAGCGTCCTGCTCAAGCCCTTCGTCGAGGAGTTCGAGGCCCGCCTCATCATGGACTGGGTCGACCGCCTCGGCCTCCTCGAGCGCTTCGGCTCCAGCCCGGGCTCCGACCGGGGCGCCACCGTCGGCGAGTGGTGGTGGCTCGTGGCCGGCAAGCTGATCGACCCGGACCCGATGGTAGTAGTGGAGGGGGGCGGCGAGAACGTCGCTCCTCCCGCCGCGGGGGCGGAGCAGACTGGGGTGGTGTGATGGATGGATGGCATTGGTGTGGCGGAGGGGTTTGGGTTGTGTGGGTGTGTGTGTCATCGGCGACGGCGTTTGCGTGTTTGTGAGATATCCTCCTGTAGATCACTTGCTGCAAAGCAGGCTGCATTGATGCGTTCACGAATTCCGTAATGTGTTCTGAAATAGTGACGATCCCTGGCCATAGGTTCATGCACAGATAAATAAATCCATCATGAACCCTGTAAAACTTAGTCATCACGCACCGAGGACGACAGCTCGCGATAGGCGAGGGGCACACATCGCGCGAGTACACGGGCAGAGTGCTTGTAGTGCAACTTCAAAAAAGGGGTCTGCATCATATACGACTTCTTGGAACCTATTGATATATACCCAGATCACCGGGGGGCTTCCTCCAACAAACATGTCTATCTACCCAATTTCCTTCGGCAGATGCCTTCCACGCATCACGCCTCCCGTAACGTAACCCTCACGGGAAGGCAGGCCCTCCGCTTACTTGGACGAGCGCTTGGTCTTCTTGGAAGAGCGAGCAGACTTCTTAGACGGGCGCGCGACAGACCGCCTAGCCGGGCGGGCGAATCGCTTGGTAGAGGGGCGCGCGGAGCGCTTCTTGAACGAGGGGTCGTCGAGGAGGCCCGCGTCGATGCACTGGCGCTGCTGGCCGAACGACAGGTCATCCCCGGCACACTGCTCCGCCGAAGGGGTGGCACGCCTAGAGGGACGCATAGAGCGCTTCTTGAACGAAGGGTCGTCGAGCAGACCCGCGTCGATGCACTGGCGCTGCTGGCCGAACGACAGGTCGGCGGCGGCGCAGTCCTCGGCGCTCGGCTCGTTGGGGAACTGCTTGGTCAGCTCGCCGATGGTGTCGGCGTCGAGCCCGAGGCCGCCGGTCAGCGCGTCCTGGGCCGCCGGGTCGGAGCTCGAGCCGGCGCCGGAGTCGGTCGCTGTGCCGTTGCTCTGGATCTACGTGTTAGTACGGGATTCTCTCTCCGACTGTATGTGTGTGTCTGTATGTGTGTGCGTGTAGTTGCTTAGGTATGTGTAGACGTACGGCAGGAGCGGCGAGCACGGCTGTGCTAAGGAGGAGAGAGGCGAAGACGGCGATCTGCATGTTGGCGAGCTGGTGTAATATAAAAAGGTATGTGTTGTTGTCCGGCAACAAAGTTGTCAAAGTCTATATTGGGCAAGTAGAGGGGAAAGAATCGAAGATATTCAACCGAGAATGTTGAAGATGTAGACCAGCTTGCTACCTATTGATGATTATGATGATGGCGGCCATGACGCGTATTTAGCCTTTCCTACCTGTGGCGACAACATCGTCTTTCCTGCTGCCATGTAGTATGTCTTGACGAGACAGACCGTGGTGATGTTTCAAAGACGGCAAGCTCTCCGTGACGCGCTAACACCGCCCCCTGAAGGCGAGGCATCTTCAAAAGTCTTGGCATATAAAGTGTGCTTTGCCGACTTGTTTCCCCCAATTGCTATTGATTACCACGATATCGCCCCGTGACAAGGGACCAGATGCCGGTGTTGCGTTACTATAATAAGTAGAATAACTGCTTGCGAGGCCGGTACTTCGGCCCCAAGGGGGCGGTCTAGTGTTGTAGATCTCATAAGTGCCGTGCTATAAAGCATGGGTATCTCACATCAATGGAGCCGCCACGGAGTGGAAACGGACTGCAACGGAGCCGCAACTCCGTCGACATGGACCGTTGCCTATTTTTCCCTAGACACAAGCAACGTGGACTGACATGGCTGTGCCATCAGTTTTTTCACGAATATCGAAACCGTTACTAGGTCGGAGGGACTCAGAGTGGTGGCTGTCATGGAGGTTTGCTTTTATAGTACTTCATAAGACAAAAGTTGTATGTAAAGGGAAAGGCATCAGGCGTCGTTAGATTCGTACATTTAGGTATAACTTCCTGGTATCACGATATCTCATCCCGCCCATATGGCTTCTGTAGGATGTGCGAGCCGTGATCTCACGCCCCATACACTAGCCGATTGGTCGAGACCTCCAGTGCCGGCTAGCCGATGTGATATGCCATGTACAAAGGATAGCGTCCTACTTCTGGCAGGCCTTGTTTTGGCGATCTGACAAGAGCATCGACAAGGCATCGAATATCGCGCGCTAAGTTATGAAACTCGGACAACGCCAAGTCGCTATCAGCCGATGGAAACCACTTTGGAACATTCTCTCGGAGATTTTCACCACAGACCAGCCAGTATCATCCTAGCTATTATCTACTACGTAGGAGCTGAAAGTGCATATGTAACGAAAAGCAGCCCAGAGTCGCACTTTCGACCTGGTTGGTGGTTTCAGCTCGCTTCTCCAAGCAGCCAAGCCCACCCCCTTGCCAGGATTTCTGCAGGGGTAGTATAAGCGGAGCTAATGCCTGGACCTCTATCGCTCCCCAGAGCGGAGGAAACCAAAGTCTAAGCCAAAGCTTGGTAGCGACAAATCAAGGCCTCGGACGTCTCTCTTACGTTCGTCGACTCGCCTAGATATCCTAAGCTAACGAGGCCTTACATCGCGAGAAGAAATGGAGCCAAAGACTCATGCTGGGCAGCACTGTCGCCTGCTGCTGGATATCCGGATGCAACTCCCCGGGGCCTAATTCCCAAAGGACAGAAGGCTATCCGAGAGACCAAGCAGATGGCGAGCTGGAATCGAAGACCGCACAAGGCCAGGTAAGTAGTCGCGAGATTTCTTGGCCAGTAATTTTTGGTCACCCCTTCCGGCATGTGGAAGTATGGTAGCAGAATGATTCGGCCGGTGAGTTGGATTCGGAGTAGATGACCGACGCGGTCATTACTCTACTATCCCAAGAGTGTCAACCGTTCAATCATTGGGGTTCGCTTGTATGGTTACATGAAGACAGTCCAATTCGCGGCAATTGAGGCAATGCGGTGAAAAAAAGCAATAAGAATATCAAGAAGAAACAGCTGCAAACCGTACCAACACTCATATTTCCATAGCCTTGCCACGCTGTAGCAATAACAGGCACACTCTAGTAAACGAACCCGCTTGGTGAGCCGTAAATCAAATGATAATCAATTCTCGGTATCTGTATTCCGTAGCGTAAGTAATGAAACACGCTTTCTATCCAAGTAACGCCGGTTTCCCCGCCGGCGCCCAGTCAGTACCCCATCAGGACCTTCAAGAGCATAGCCACCAGCATGATCACCAGTGACATGATGGCGTAGTCGATCCACGGCGGCACGCCCGCGTTCCGGTCCGCGGGTCGCGGTCGCTGGGGCGCGGCCTGCTGCTGTCCCGCCGGATCCGGCAGCGGCACCCTCCCCGTCGGCGACGGCACGCCCTGCCCCGGCTGGGCTGGCAGCGTCAGGTCGGCCACCGGCGGCAGCGTCGGCGGCGGCGCTGGTGCTGGCGCGGCCTCCCTCTCCGGCACGGTCTGCACGAAGCCCTCGGCGAGCTGCGCGGTCTCCGCGTCCTCGCTGGCGCCCTCGCTGGCGCCCTCGCTGGCGCCCTCGCCCGTCCGCGCCCTCTCCATCTCGTCGCGGAACCCCAGCTTCAGCTCCGGGGGAACCTCGACCTCTTGCCTACCACCACCGCCACCTCCTCCCGCTGCTGCTCCTCCACCACCACCACTGCCGCTCCCGCCAGCCTGGGCCTCGGCTTCGGCCTCGGCCTCGAGCTCGCGACACCGCTCCTCGGTCTCGGCGATGATCTCCTGGTTTGTCTTGGCGCAGGCGGCGCAGCGCCAGGCGCGGCTCTCGGCGGCGAGGCGGCGGCGGACCTGGTCGGAGGTGTCGAGGCCGCCGAGCTGGCCGCGGGCGTCGGTCTCCATGAAGCTGCGGAGGGCGACGAGGGCGGTGCGGACGCCCCAGGCGGGCTGCCAGGTCTCCTCGTGGTGGCCCGAGATGCTGAGGCAGATCTCGCGGTTGGCCTCGAACCGCCCGCTCGGCGTCGTGAACCGGAACGACGGCGGCCGCAGCGGGTACGTCGGCGGCAGCACGATCCGCCCGTGGTACAGCCCTTCCCCGTACGCCGAGTGAGGCGGGCCCCGCAGCGTGAAGTGCCACTCGAACAGGTCCGTCTCCAGCGGCGACGCGGCGTAGTCGGGCGAGGGCGAGTTCGAGAGCTCGGCCGCTTCTTTCACTGTGTCGCGCGCGGGTTTACTTTGTCAGTCATCTCTCCCCATCTAATCTGACGCATTGTATGGAGCTGGGCGAGAGCGCGCGCTTACTTATGCGCCGGATGGTGGGCGACTTGGAATTGAACTTGGCCGTGGCCATCTTGGGGTCTTTCGTTCGCGGCGCGGCGACGTCCTTCGTTGGTGATCTGTTCTTAGGCGAGATAGGTATCACCTACGGCGCATTACGTGGTGGAATCTTGCAAGGGGCGATCTGGGCACTCGGTAAACGCTCGCGGGCAATGGATGCAATTGCGTAGGTACTGGGTATCGACGAAGGAGGGGCTCTATGCGATGCGAAGATAACATATGTTTGTAGGAATAGGTCAAAGATGTCTTCGATACGGCTGTCACTGACTTAGCGCCAGGTTGTCTAAATGACATCGAATTGCGGTACGTACGTAGACACTGATAAGGTTAGGTAACCGCCTAAGGTAAGCGCTGTACAAAGTATTTCCAGGGCATACCTCTAGGTAGGTATCACCTAGCCGCCTAGGTACTTAACTAGGCAGCAGGTAGAAGCAGAGGATGGATGTAGCAAATCGGAAATACATCCATGTAACCCCCGACCAAGCTGCAACAGTGGGACAGTCCATCGCTACGAATCACGTGGTGCCTTCTAACGTCCCGACTTGCCTCGCTGGTCTTTCTAGTTGCTATCGTCTATCCTCCTATCTTTGGTATATCACGTATGACAATAGGTTAAATACATAAGGTAGCTGTGTATTTCTAATGGATATTAAGCTTGTCTGCCAGCACCGAATTCCGCGATGAATCATTTCATTAGGAAGGGTACGACCAAGGCAGTCAATTTCTTCTCTATTCTGTCCCTTTAATATAGGTATATCCTGTCCTTTTAATATAAGGGATAAAAATATACTGGCTTGTGAGGAGTCTTCAGGTGCATTGCTAGAGCAAAGCACATACAGGTATTGGCATAGTAGATATCAGCCAATAGGTGATTGACTGTTTCAATACCAGGTTGCAATCGTCTCTGAGGTGGCTCGGGATCTCAGTACAAGATATGAATCGTGAACTAAGAGCATCTCCGTGAGGATCTAGGGCAATGGAGTCTTAGAGATGCCTAAGTGAGCGGTCCATATTCATGAGTAACCCATGTTCTAAGTTTCAGTATGCATCATACCACCCGATGATTTTAGATCCAATACCTACCGTTTTGAGTCAACAGTCCTTGTCACAGGCACTATGTTGCTTATATATAACAAGCGCTCGCATACTATCTGGTCACTTGTCCGCAGCCACCTTAGTCTTCAAAACAACTGATTATGAACGCCTAAGTATATAATGCCAACAGCCTGGATAGATACATGTGTAATCAGTCTTCACGGCCTCACTCTATTGCCAATTGATAAGAGAATCATTCTAAGGTTGCCTTAGGACTTGATTACCATGTGTCACATACTAGCGGACAGGACCCCTTAGCGCACCCGCAAGCTCGAATCCATTACCACATTAACCAATTATTGTCACTTATATCGTTTGCACCCACGTTTGAAGCTAAAAACGCAATCTTTTTTGAGCCGATTGCGGCCCGCGCAGCGGATACGTGAAAATTTTTTCGAATTTATCGCGACGTGTTTTCGTGGACTTTTTACGTATCGTAAACGGTTAAAAATGAACCCTTAACGCCTCCAATTACCTCCTTTCCTTACTTTTTAATATCTCAATAAAACCACCTTCTTTTGTTATGGTTTTTTACGACGAGGCTTGTATGGCCGATATCTTATACGACATTATCGAAAATGGCTTTTTTATTTGTTGTGCCGCCGGCAAATGGGGCATCTTTCGCTTCACTATTAGCTATCGCTTCAATGGAAAAATCTTACGTTAAAAGATATATCGGCCGCAATAATTGTTAACTAAGTAGGAAAACACATTTATTAAGTAGATTTTATATTAGAAAATAGTAAAATTCGCATTTAATTACAATATTATATATTTTATTATTTAAAAAAAAATTTAAATTAGAAAAAAATATTATTTTATTTAATNTTGAAAAAAAAAGCTTTAATTTAATTACTTAAACAAATTTGTTTAAAACAAACTATTTAACTTTTAGCTAAATTAAAAGACTAATTACGCAAAACGCTACAAAATTACACTGAGACTGTAATTTTACGATTTTTTGTTATTTAATTATTAAATTTACAAGTTGTTGCGTTAGTGTGGTGGTGAATTCGGGCTTGCGGGTGCGCTAAGGGGTCCTGTCCGCTAGTATGTGACACATGATACCCCCTTAGTATGCAGACATGACTTGTAAGGATACTGGGCTGCAGTAGGATTTCGAGTAGAAGGCCACCTTACCACCTCATGGCAATATATGGTTATACCTATCAAGTATCCTGTGGGAAACCACCTGATTCGGGACAAATTATTGGCCTATCATCCAAAGTACCTGTATCTAGCGAAGGAGGTTGATAGTACCTAGACGTAAAGCTGACAGACCCTTCCACCAAACCAGACCCGTCCAAATCAACTTGGTGCCAGTCCCTATTTGGGTTGGTTCGGTGGATGTTCTGGAAGTCGTAATCCATGGAATATACCTGCCTACCTGCTCAGGAAACGAATGCCCCCTTCGCCGTCGCAAATAGAGTTTACAATGGTACCTAGGTAGACTGTCCTTTGCATTAGTGAAGCAAGTACTAACAATTCACAGTTACTTAGGTATGTTACTGGGCTACCTGGTGTATCCATAGGTTGTATCATATACCCAGGCGCCGAGACACTCAAGCGACGAGACACCCAGGCGTCGAGACGTTGCTGCAGATTCATGCCTTATCTTCTACCTTCCAGGGCCCTTATTGCTTCCTTTCTTTCTCTCTTTCTTTCCTTTCTTCAAGATATATCAAGCTGAAATAGCCCTGTGAATCGGATCCTTGACAGTCACAGCATGTCCTGAGCTCAGAGCCTTCCAAAGGCCTTCTCATAGAGAAACACGCACTTCTTCCTTTCTCTCTCTTCAATATCTTCTCGGGCCATTGAACTCACCTCATTGACTCAATCGCCTTGCGGTGCAACTTTGTTGACAAGGGTAAGTGGACAAAGGCAAGTGGACACAACAGAGGCATCAATGTTCATATACCTCTTATATACCGATACCTCTTCGCATACTGATCGATCTCATGCCAGGCGACCATGGCGTCGAACCTCAACACCACGTCAAAGCGTCAGTCGGCGCAATGCCCGATGTGTAAGCATCACTTCCCAGGCGAGCAGCAGTTGATTACCCACCAAAAGTCCAAGGGCCACTTCCTATGCGAAACCTGTGGCCAAGGCTACCACAACTTCGAAGCTCTGCAGATACATAAGGTTGAGGTTTGTAACACCATCGTTTCCTACCTGCGCAACGAAGACATGGCTCACGGTTGTCAATCTCATGTAGGACCACCAGGCAGTCCAGGATATCACTTGTCCTGGTTGCGAGGTGAAGTTCACCAGGGCTGGTGCATGGATGGGCCACGTCGAGAGACGTCAATGCCCTCGTATCTTTCCCGAGCTCATCTTCGAGAGACGCGAGAAGACGATGAACTTTAAGATGAGCCTGGACAAGCTCAACGAACCCCAGCAGCAGCAAAGTGTGGTTGCAGCGCCTTCTCATATCACGGATGTGTGGGGACCTGAATCGGACGATGGACCTGTATCCGAGAATTCCTTGGGTGACACCCCGGCCTTCGATTGGTTTCGTTCGCATAAAACACCCGATGCGAACCGACTCTATGTTACACCTGAGGACTTTCCGAGAACTGCCCTTCAAGAATATCGCCATGGCAACTCCAAGCTACCGGATCTGTTGACCGGAGATCCCATTGACAACCTCGAGCAAAAGCCACGGAATGCATGGGCTCGGAAGGAGAACCTGGCCAGAGAGACGTACAACGCTGTCCCTCCCCCTCTCGAGGTTACAAGAGACGTGAGATTGCCCCCGCGCTCTGCTCATCCTACTGGAGAGCGTATCATTGACCCTGACCATCCTGGCTTCAACGTGGGATTGTTTGCGGATCCGATCTTGGACAATGTCTTCAAGTGTCCTCACAAGGATTGCAAGTATGTGCCTAAAATCATCTATAAGATCGATGCTTGGTAACTAACATACACAAAGATTCAAGGGTAAAACTGGACCGCTGCTCACCAGGCACCTTAGGTCTGAAAGGCACTCAGGCACGAAAATCTCGTGTCCGGGTTGTCGCCATGATTTCACATCGGCGTCTGGCTGGATACAGCACTCAGAGACTACCTCACTCTCCAGATGCAGCATTCGTATGACGGATCGCTACCGTGACATGCTGCGGCAAATTTCAGGCAGTACCCTCGATATCGATCCTATCAACAGGCTTGCCAATGACACGGTCAAGTACCTCATCAACCCGGATTTTATCAAGTCCCTACGAACCTCGACCCCCGGTCAGGTGATAGGCCTGGAGAAAAAGGAGACTCAGCAGATGAAAGAGCCGCTGAATGAGTCCCAGGGATCCTCGGAATCCTGGAACCGCCGCAATCGCAACCAGAACTAATTATACATCTTGCCTTGTCGCTCAGGCCTGCATGTCTGGGGGCAAGTAATAAGGATCCGTGATGGTTTACAGGATCACCCCTGTATTTCACAAAAAAAGAAAAAAAGATAATAAAAGAAAAAAGAAAAAAAAGGAGAAGGGGGGGAGAGAGAGATAATGGGATCTGGGTCCAGGAAAATCTGGGTGCGGACATGATGTGAGGGATGAAGGAACTAAACAAGACCTTTCTTTCATGATGCTCAACTACGCGAGATATATCATCTCGTGGTCGGAGCCACATCGGGTGGATGGATGGCTGATGGGCCTGTAATGCCGAATGTAGAGTCATGTAGACCTGGAGTTACCAGCCAATAAACGATGCGTTCCGTAATTATGGGACGTCTCTTAAAGCAATGTTGTGGGGTATATGAATCCGAAATACCGGGTTGATTTCGCACCACCACGATCATGCCATTACCTAGATATGGAAACCAAAAGGCGACCATGAACAGGCTCGGGATCAGTAACGTAGGAAATCGATATCTTGCCTTACACGCAAGGCCTCTGACTATACTGAGTTGAAGTAGATGAATGTTGGGCGCAATGCCTGGAGACTTCGTGTATCTCCCCGCACTCGAACCCGAATCATTCATATCAGCGTGCGCTCTCTGTCTACTTAAGTAGGTACCTACTATACTGGCTGCATCTTGGCTGGCGACGCGCTTGCTTTCCCACCTTCTCCAATCAATTACGAGACGGGCAGAAGATGCGATGCGATACCTGGGCCTACCATGTCGCATATACGCGTGTAGGCGCGAGTGTATGTACAATAAGCAGTCCAGTGGTTAAAGTGGTATGGAAGGACACCCTACACGCGGATATATATTAAACCTTTCGGCTGGGCGCGCGCCGTTTCAACCATGGAATTGAGCCGGCGGGCGAGGATAGACGCCAGAGGACACGGCAGTCGTCATCACAATCAGGTGTCATGGCTACATACATACCAGTACGTGCTGTGACGGCTGCGACGTCCGGGTAAAAAGGGGGGGGTATCCTGTACAAAGGGAACACTGGTTGGCGTGCTTGCGATCCTTGCTTTTCCCCTTCCCTACTACTACTACCACCATCACCACCACTTCTTCTTTCCCCGTCGCGGGTCATACTGCACTTAGGTCAGACACTCAACCATGCATCCACCACTGGCAACAGACCCCGTCGTGTGCTGGCTCCTCCTCCTTCTCCTCCCCCTCCTCGCCAGCCCGTTCGCGGCAGCGCAGGGCATCGGCACGGCGGAGGCGCACCCGCGGCTCACGACGCAGCGGTGCACGACGGGGGGCGGGTGCGTGGCGCACCAGACGTCGCTGGTGCTCGACGCGGGCTTCCGCGCGCTGCGCGCCCGGGACGGCAGTAGTAGTAGCGGCGGCGGCGATGCGGCGCGGAGCTGCGGCGGCTACGGCGGGGGCGGCGCGGCGGCCTCCTGGACCTGGAGCCCGGAGCTGTGCCCGGACCGCGAGGCGTGCGCGCGCAACTGCGTGCTCGACGCGGCCGACTACGAGGGCAACGGCGTGCGCGTCGCCGGCAACGGCAGCGCGCTCGTGCTCAACCAGTACATGGACCGTGGCGGCGGCGGCGGCGGCGACGGCGACGGCGGCAACACGACTGCCGTCAGTCCGCGGGTGTACCTGCTGGACGCGGAAGGGGAAGGAGACGGGGAGGAGGGTAACTACGCCGTGCTGCGCCTCAAGAACCAGGAGATCAGCTTCGACGTCGACGTCTCCAAGCTCGTCTGCGGCATGAACGGCGCCATGTACCTCGCCGAGATGAACGCCACGGGGGCCCGCAGCGCCCTCAACCCGGCGGGCGCGCGCTTCGGCACCGGCTACTGCGACGCGCAGTGCCCGGTGCTGCCCTTCATCAACGGAGAGGTAGGTCCGGCCATTCAAGCACTCCATATAGGTGTATATGTAAAACACGAACCATCACGAAAACTGACGTCGGGCAACTCCAGGCAAACATGGACGCGCGCGGCTCCTGCTGCAGCGAGCTGGACCTCTGGGAGGCGAACTCGGTGGCGACGGTGCTGACGCCGCACACGTGCGCGCAGCCGGGGGTGTTCGCGTGCGCGGCGGAGCAGTGCGGCAGCCTGGGGGTGTGCGACAAGTCCGGGTGCCCGTACAATCCGTACAAGCTGGGCAACGACACGTTCTACGGGCCCTCGCCGGGCGCGGCCATCGACACGCGGCGGCCGTTCACGGTGACGACGCGGTTCCTGACGTCGAGCATGCCGGGGTCGCCCATGAACGAGATCCGGCGCGCGTACGCGCAGGACGGGCGGGCGATCGAGAACGCGGCGGTGGCGGCGGCCAACATGCCGCCCGGCGACTCCATCAAGATGAGCCACTGCCAGGCCGTGGGGGCCATGTTCGAGGAGCTCGGCGGGCTCGCCCACATGGGCCGCGCCCTCGACCGGGGCATGGTCCTCGTCTTCCGCATCTGGAACGACGACCGCCAGTTCATGAACTGGCTCGACGCCGCCGGCAGCGGGCCCTGCAGCCTCACCGAGGGCGACCCCGACGTCATCCGCGCCAACCACGCCGACACCTCGGTCACCTTCTCGAACATCCGGTGGGGCGACATCGGGAGCACCACCACGCCGGTATAACGGAGTGTTTGGCGGTCCATTTGATGGTTGATTTTTTTTTTTGCTAAGGAGGTGACCTGGCATGTATGCAAACGCCCATAGCGAGCTATTATAAATCAGAACTGACAGTCCCCTTCTCTCTCGATAATCAAGTTGGCGTGGTCTTGTTGGAATGATGGTCACTTGATCCCCCTCTTTACCCCTGGCATAGTGACCATAAGCCGTGAGAAGCGGGCCATTCAGGCGTCCTCTGATCGGAAGCTGCGAGTTGGTGAGACTTGAACTTGTATTACCTACCTATAGGTGACCGATCCGGAACATACAAGCTTAAGGCTGGTTCATGTAACTACATAGAATCGAGGCCTTCTGATAGGCACTACCTACTAGCGCTTGATGGACCATGGGAAGAGGCATTTCCCCAGCGAATATGCTCTCGAGAGGCCTATCAGAAGTCCTCCTCATATCTCATCTCTGAGGTATCATTTCCAAGCCGAGCTGCTTTGTTTCTATCGTCTGTTTCTTGGATGTGGTTTCCTGTGATACGGCGCGAGTGCAGTGCACGAAGGACTGCGTCAGCCAGGAGCCATAAGCACTGCAAGGTCGATACAACTCGCGCTTCTCCTGGTAGGTCAGCTCCTGTCCCCCCCCTAACACCACAGGACCTTGAATAAAGCAAATACGGCATCTGAGGATACTCGGAACTTAACTGCCTTGCCATACATGTGGATTTTCAGTCTGTGACATCTGGAGTGTCATAGCTGTACGGGCCTCAACTTTTGTAGAGTTAATCATCAGTCATTCATAAATTCGACGAGCATATGCCTCATATGCCTCATATGAAACGGCTTCCACCCTATGAAGTTGAGATGTGAAGTGACTTGATGCATACTCGCCTAGACTAGAACTAGCATGCCACTGGCTTGACGGGACAAAGAGAGCAAATACCCATACTCCGGCCCAACCGAACAAGGTATTGTCTCCTCTTCTTCCACATGCTTGTCGCCGCTTTGCAGGAGCGGAACCAGAAGTAGTTTCTCGTATTAGTACCGACAATGCTCTTTCATGGCTAAAAATAGGCCATGGTAGTTTCTCAACGGTCTTATGAGATCTTCACCAGGCGTTCGCATGAGTTGTCGGAGAGCCCAAAGCCAAAGCTTCAACATCGGACCTCGTGTAGCTACATCTTCGACTGCTGCACTCTGAAAGGGGCTGGCTCGTCGTATTCGAGATTCTCATGTTTCCACATCAGCGACAAGCTGGGTTGGCTTAGGTAGTTGGCCTCCAGGCACCCAAACATCTTCATGACACCTCATGTCTTCGAGAGGTTTCCTGAGTCATACGAACTCACATACGTAATGGCTGGTTGTCCACAATGATCATAGGGAGAGCAACTCCCAATGTGGTTTTGCCGCGTCGGTGGGCGGTGTTTGCATGGGAAGACAGTGGCAGAGTGGTTGTCAACATGAAACGTGATGGTTGGGTTGATAAGGATTAGATGACGACCATGGGCAGGGCTGTGCACCGCCACAACCGAGCCCCCCTATGGACCCCATAGGGTGCCGGGGCCATCTTGGCGCGTCAGATCCATTTGCATTTACAGGGAATCTTTTCTGAGATGCAGCAACCGGGCAGCGTCGTTTCCCGTTACAAATCACGAACCCCCAATGATGAATTGAGAACGTCCTTCTTTCAGCACATCGACACTACCCACCCTCTTTCTTGTCCTATGTGTCTGCTCCCCCATGGATAGAATCCCCTCGCCTTCGCTGCGACCCTCGAATACAAATATGGCGCGAAGATGGGCGCGGCGCATGGAACGCTACTGCTGCCGATGTCTTACCTACTTCCCTCTGGGCTTCGTCTACGGCATAACCACCTGGGCGGTATGGGTGGACGTTAGCATCGGCTCCAACTCGACCAAGATACCTTGGATAGGTGCGTTGCTTCCATCTCTTCTTTGCTTTGCTGTGGCTTCATTTCAAGCTTCCAAGAGTTAAGAAAGAACCCATACTATGCTACGCTATTCTAGCCTGGGCTTGAGCTGACGACGACGACCGGGTCTTAGGGACCTACTCCTCCATCGGCGCCATCATTCTCTACCTCGCACTGAACGGGTGCTATACCACAGCCGTTTTCACCGATCCCGGAAGCACCACCGACGCCTACGGCTACTCGAGTTTACCGACTTCCGCCCCCCCGCAGGGTACGTCCTTCACCGTCAAGTCGAACGGCGAGACCCGGTTTTGTAAGAAATGCCAGGCTCGGAAACCCGACCGCGCGCATCACTGTTCGACCTGCCAGCGCTGTGTGTTGAAGATGGATCACCACTGCCCGTGGCTGGCCACCTGCATTGGGCTGCGCAACCACAAGGCGTTCCTGCTCTTCCTGATATACACGACTGTGTTCTGTTTCTATAGTTTTGCCGTTTCTGGGTCCTGGGTGTACCATGAGCTGCTCAACCACACCCAATATAATGATACGCTCATGCCTGTTAACTACATCATGCTCGCAGTCATTTCTGGGATTATCGGACTCGTCGTCGGCGCCTTCACCAGTTGGCACATTTTGCTTGCCAGCCGGAATCAGACAACGATCGAGTGCCTTGAAAAGACGCGTTATTTGAGCCCTTTGCGCAAGAGCCTCCAGCATCAGTTTGCGGCGCAACATAATGGAGACGGGGTTTCGCTGCCCAGATATGGACAGCAGTTGCTCGATATTCATGCGAATGCGCTGCCTGGCGTCACGAGGCCAGAAGAAGGCGAAGTGAGGGAACACAGGAGCAATGGGACGAATGCGCACCTGTCGTACGAAGAGCTGGAGCGTTACCGCGCGAGGAAGCGGTATGAGGAATACATAGACGAGCAAGATTCCGAGAAGCTACCGAATGCCTTCGACCTCGGCCCGAGGCGGAACTTTTCACATCTGTTTGGGCCCTCACCAGCCCTCTGGTTCCTCCCGATCATTAATACGACAGGTAATGGTTGGCACTGGGAGGCAAGCCCCAAATGGTTGGCGGCACGGGACCGGATCGCGCGGGAACGCGAGGAGCAGAGGCAGAGAGAAATAGCCGCGGGATGGGGAGAGCCCGACCCGCCTCTGTACCCTGCTACGCCGGAACGGCCGAGCGGAGCGGGCAGACATTACCTGACGTCATCACCCGGCCTGGCCAACGGCAACGGCCGGCAGACCCCGTCCAAGGCGGACCGCGTGCTGGGCCGGGACCCGAGCCTCTACGTGGACGAGCCGCCCACCTCGGTCTCTATGAGAACGCTCAACAAGCAGGGCGTCGCCATCGAGGAGGACGGCTACCACACGAGCAGCAGCGAGGAGGACGTGGAGGACGCGGAAAGCAAGGCGATGAACGTCGTGACGAACGGCGGGTGGGCGAGGAGCGGCGCCAGCGGCCTGCTGCGCAAGCCGTCGAGGCAGAGCAGCGTCTCGCTCACGAGCGCGAGCGCGAGCGCGAGCTCGAGGGTCGCCGACGATGACGATGTAGACTGATAGACATCGAATCAGGGCTTGCTTCTAGGTATTCTACAACGGGTACTTTCTTTTCCAAGTTATTTTTTCTTCTTCATGTTTTGCTTTTTTATAACGGGTATCACTCGATGCATGGCTGAGGCGTTCAGTTTCGCGCGCGCGCACACGCACAAACACACGTACATAAACATGCGCACACGCGTACACGTACCTAATGTCTGGGTGAGGTTTATTCGGTTTTAGGAAACAAACTTGCATTATGGGGGAGTGTCTTAGTTAGAATCGGTGGCGGCGGCGGTGGTCTAGAGATCCCCGGCATGGGAAACTTTCACACGGTCAATGGGATTGATTGATCACACAACCTCCCCCTTCACGTCTCTCCTCGGTTATTCAGGCAACTCTTTGGCTTGGGCAGACTGTATAGTATATGATGGCATGTACTAGGCAATTAGAAGGCAATTCTCGATATATATCTCTGTTCTGAATTAGTCGCTGGCTCTACAAAGCCGGCATAAGTAGTAGGGTTCGCGGAATCACACTGCCGGCTGGATGTTGATGAAGCTGTCTTGTTCGCTGTCGCAGCGAACATGAGTATGTATATAGAGGTATATAATGCTACCCTACCGAACATAATCCAAAGCGAGCATTCGGATTTGTCCGCTGTCGCGTCCCCTGAAACTCTGAAACCAGGCCCATACTACATAAAAGCGTACAGTTTTGGTGTTTCATTTTGATCACCCGGGGCTGTCCGTTTTAGGACGGCCGGGCTTCCTCTACCGTCCGGAGCCTATTTATCCACCACGGCTTTCAAAGCAAAAAGACTCTCGGGGGCAGTGGTTGAAAGCTTCGGGGGACCAGCGGAAGATTATTAGTTAGATGCCCCTGGCCAGGCATGGGCTTTTGGTAAGGAGGCGATTTGCATTTTACGCCAACTCATTGATGGGTAAGTTGACTATATATGAAGCCGGGACTGTGCGGATGCACAATGAAAAGATAAAACCAACACGCACAACGCATCTAGATCCCTAGCCTCTTCTTCAGTCGACAACAATAGGTGCCATAGAAATCTATATATCTTTGGAGAGATCCCACAGCACCCACCCGCCATGCACAACCTCGTCAAGGCCCTCCCCTCCATCCTCGCCGCCCTCGTCGGCGTCGTCGGGAGCCAGGGGGACACCATCGGCTTCGGGCCGGCCTTCTCCCTCGGCCCGACGCAGTCGTGGATCCGCGAGGCGACCACGACGCTGGTCCTGCCCGCGGCGCCGGACCCCCAGGAGGAGCGCCTCGCCCTGTGGCCCGGCATGGGCACCAGCGCCGGCGACCTGATCCAGGCGCTCGCCGTCTCGTTCGAGAGCCCCGCCGCGTGAGAATGCCCCTATCTGCCTACCTACCTGACTAAGAGCTTGCGGTGGCCGAGGGAGGACTTTTGTGCTGATATATGGGTTCTTAGGAACTGCGGCGCCGATGCCGGGCAGTGGTGTACCTGGGCGAGCACTCTGCAGGGTGAGCATTTTCGGTGGGAGGAATGTGGAAGCTGGGCCTTGCGGTATTAACTCGGAATAGGAGAACAGCTGGGCGGTATTCAGGTGCCTGCGTCGCCGGGAGACGAGCTGGAGATGAAGTGTAAGTCTTCCTGTCAGGAGTTGACATTGGATCTTGTACTGATAAGGGGCGTAAAGACGTGTATAACGACAGCACTGGCGAGTACGACCAGTCTGTGGCCATCAACGGCAAAGTCGTCTCTACACTTTCAACCAGTAAGTACAAGGTGTAATCTCCGTCCCTCTCGAAACACAAAACCTGACGGTTCTCAGCTTCCGGCCACGCGGAGGGCTGGGGCACAGCTGTGGAGTGCCAGGTCGACGCCTGTACCGGGACCGTAGCAGCTCATGGTAGGTTTTCCAACTGGCCAGACTGAACGGTCTCAAGTTGTTAATGACTGATTGCTGAATTTCGCAGAGTACACGTCTGCGACCATCATACTGGATTCCGCCGATAATTCGTTTGGCGACACGCTAGTTCTCACCGATGCTGAGTCGAGCGGCCTGACTACTTCTGATGGTGGCAAGACGTGGACGGTGGACACTATTAGCATCGAATCTCATACTTTTAATCTCTGAATATAGGCAAAAGGTTAACGAGGTATTTTGATGGTAGCTAGCAATAGAGTCGAGACGATGTCACTTGATGGCTATGTAAAAAACGAAGACTTCCTAGGAGGTAGAATTATCCTACGCACCAGAAACCAAGACATATCCCAGATCTGACCATGATAATTGTCGCGATATTAGTCTGAGGGCCATCTCAATGGCTGGGGAGGAGTTATATGGACAGGCCTTCCGCATCCTCGCAGGTATTTGAAGCGGGTAGATTCCACAGCCGAAGCCCAGTCTCCGCGGTCATCGGTCATCGAGCCACTCACGTCTGACCAAGGCGGCAGCGGCATTTGCAGCACCACATCCTTATTGCACCATCGCACCTCATACCGAAAAGAGCATGCCGACAAGTGACAGAACGCTCAGTAGCGCTGCCATATCCCGGTAGGATCACAGGGTTGGGGGTGAAGGATTCTGTCCAAGCTGCTTGGCCGTCTGCTCAACGCTGGGCCTAGCTTGCGTTTGATATGATACCCAGGAAAACCCAAGCAGGCTGCGCCGGAGCTCCCACCGTCACGGGCGAAGACGAGGAGTCAGGTCGAATAAGCAGGTGGGCTTCCAAGCCTTGGTATATATACCCCGCCCTCGGCGATACATAATCTGCCGATTATACAGCTTCTGGCATCGTTCTGATGCCGTGAACCTCTCTGTATTCTCGCTGTAACCCTTAAACCGCGGTGTTGGATGCCGAGGTAGTGTAGCCAACCCCATGAACCGTCCCCGCAGAGAGTCCAGCCCTACTACGTAAATGCGGTGCGACCCTTACTAATAGGATACACCCAGCAGCCTATTAAGCCTAAACAAGACAGTTATAGGCGGCGATGCGTCGTGCCAAGGTCACGCCCAGCCAACAGTCGACCGGGAAGATGGGTCAGGAGCTTGAGGACTCGAGATAACGGCCTCCAAATGAAGAGCCGCCTAGCCCTTTCCCCGGATTACCTCTCCACGTTTTCCCCGGACCCCACGCTGTGACCAAAGCATCGGTATCCATCCTATTTTGCTATTTAGAGAGTAAAGTGGCCTCTTCCTCCTCGATCACGGTACTGAAGGTCCAGAAGCCGCCTATTCTGCTTTTCTACGCCTTCATAAACATCGAGGCAAAGCACGAGAAAGGGACTCCAAGACCCCCGAGCCGTGTGGCGTGGGCGTCGTGAACGTCGGCACTCCCGTCATCGAGCCCGCGGATAGCGTCGTCATGGACGAGAAGCCCGCGGCGGAGGCACGGGATAAGCCCAGGGGTCTCCTGGGGGGGAAGACGGACCCGGAGGAGATCGCACTTGTACGCAAGCTCGATTACTGCATCATGGTGAGCATATCCCGTCAACTTTTCTGTTGGGGTACCGTAGTCGACACGATGGACGAAGAATCGATCCCTAATGTCTCCTGATAGCCGACGCTGTGTGTCATGTACTTCCTCAACTACGTCGACCGCAACGCCATTGCGCAGGCTCGTCTGAATAACCTCGAGGACGACCTGAATATGTCGGGATATGAATTCAACACGACAGTCAGCATGTAAGTGACTCAGCTACGCATGGTTTCGGTATAGGGAGGTGCTAATGATCGTGCCGCAGCCTCTTCGTGGGCTATGTCCTAATGCAGATCCCTAGCAAGTGAGTGGATTTCAGTCGTTTATTGCTTGTTTCGCTTATGCTTGGGGGCATATACTTCTTACATGGGTCGAGTTAGTGCTGCGTTCATAGTATAGAGCGCGTGACTCAAGGCCAGACCTTGAACACTCTGCAAGCCCTAGTAGCTGATGGTGGTTGCTACAGTATGTTGATCACGCGCATCAAGCCCGGTATATACATGTCTGGCTGGATGCTTGTCTGGGCTGTGGTCTCCGCGTGCACGTCTCTTGTTCAGAACTACCAAGGCCTGGTAGCTTGTAGATTCTTCCTTGGAATAACGGAGGCGCCATTTTACCCCGGAGCGACGTATATGCTGTCCATCTTCTATACGCGCACAGGTCAGTGATGACATGTTCGTCAACGCTGTACGGGATATGAACTGACTTCACCCTTGCTAGAGGTCGCCGCGCGCATCGCCCTTCTATACTGTGCCCAGATCCTCGCTACCGGGTTCTCCGGCCTGATCGCGGCCGGGATCTTTGCGGGAATGGACGGCATGCGCGGCCTCGCCGGATGGCGGTGGTTGTTCCTGGTGGAGGGAGCCATCACGGCGCTCGTGGCGCTGTTCGGATTGTTCCTTCTGCCGAACACGCCGGCGACCACGTATTGGTTAAAGGGAAGGGAGCGTGAGCTGGCGCAGCTGCGGATGGAGCGTGACAAGATCGGCGATGCCCTCGAGAAAGCTAGTTCGTGGCAAGGCCTCAAGCAGGCGTGCAAGGACAAGCGGACCTGGGTATTCTGCTTGATGCAGAATTTCCACTTGTCCGCGTGTTCTTTCAACTCGTTCTTCCCAACGTAAGTGTGACCCCGACCCCCTTCGATGCTGGCCGTTCCATCTATCGGGTCTCTTGCGTGTGCTGGGCTGAAGTCTATGTTTATACTATAGAGTTGTAAAAACACTCGGTTTCAACACGACGATCACGCTCGTGATGACGTGCCCCCCTTTCATCGTAGCAGGGGCTGCCGGTATCCTATTCGGCTGGAGCTCTGGCCGCTTGCACGAAAGGACCTGGCACATTACCGCTGGATTAACCTTCGCCATCGTGGGATTCGTCATCGCTGCCAGCACGCTTAACACGGCAGCTCGCTACGTGGCCTGCTTCATTTTCCCCATAGGAGCGTACTCGGTCAACTCCGTGATCATCGGCTGGGCCTCGTCGACTCTGAGCCAGACGACGGAGAAGAAGGCCGTGAGTTCGCCCCCGTCTCATAGTTCTTCATTATATTTTGAGATAGTGTTAACTTGTTCGCCTAGGTTGTTCTCGCAATGACTAATGTAGCTGGCCAAATTGGTTACATCTACGGCGCCTATCTGTGGCCGGATTACGATGAGCCCCGGTATGGCATCGGTTTCGGGGCCTCGGCAGCCTTTGCATTACTCTCGATCGTCTGCGCTTGGGTCCTCAGGATATGGTTGATCCAGGAGAACAGGAAGATCCGGGCATCGACTTCTGAGAATGTTAACTTGTATAGCTACTAAACGGGGATAGTAAGAACCATCCATTTCTGGCAAGGAATGCAGACACTTCATATGAATAGTCTGGTAGACGTATGTTCACTAATTGCTTCTTCCATTCACCTAATAAGACGTCACTATACACCAGCCAAGGCTATACTTAGAAGTGTTGAATGAGGCTATATAGCATCAGTTGCTCTGTATGCTAACCTAGAGTAACTCACTAATGCGCTCGGATCATCTGTCTCTTATTATTATGACCTTCACCAGATACTTACGTGATAGTGGATGGAGTTGGCGATAGCACCATATACTTTTTCTATAATAGCCTGTTGGATAATAGCTCGTCCAGGGGTACTGGGGGATTGTGTCGAGTTTGACTCGGCTATTATAGGCACAGTAAAAAATTATACGATGGTTAGATAAAGGGAGACGCATTGAGGTTCTAATCCTGTGGACTAATATATGGAAGATGAAATGTAAGATAAGAGAATATGGATAGTGAACGTCCACCATTTGTCGTGTTCGTCGGAGCTCTCTCGGCGTACGGTCCGGCCAAAGCCGATGCAAACCCCGGACCACTACGTAACAACCTCGAGAAACCGCGAAATTTCCCGCTAGGGCTAAGATCCCTCCCATAGCAACATCGCCATAACCATCGACGGCAAGAAAACTTGCAAGCTCGATTTTCCCAGCAAACACGAGGGAAAACTGCGCATACCATTGCCGCCGAGCACAGTCAAACCCCGAAAGCAATTGACCCCAGGCGCGACCGAAAATGGCGACCCGGCGCATCGTCCCTTCGCCCGCTGCGCTCCGCGCGCCGCTCCGAGCCATGCTACTTTCGCGACCGTACTCCTCGACGACGACGACGACGACGACGACGAGCGGCGGCAGAGTGACCCTGGCGTTCGATCACCATAGCCCGCCGAACTCCGACCGCCACCGCAGCGACGCGCCCATCATCTTCATGCACGGGCTGTTCGGGTCGAAGAAGAACAACAGGAGCGTGAGCAAGTGAGTCAGCCAGATTCCTCTTCACGGGGAACCCCCGCGCCCGGTGGGGGGAGGGAGGGGTCCGCATACATGCGCGTGCGCATACGACGAGACAAGCAAGAAGCAACAGACAAACCGCTGACGTTTGGACGGCGCGCCGACGAAGAGTCCTAGCGAAGAAGCTCAACCGGCATGTCTTCGCCCTGGTACGTAGGCCGGCTACGGGTTCCCGCGTCCTCCCCGGCCCCCTCTCGTCGCCGTCGCCGTCGCCGCTCATCTGACCGTGTTCTCGCGCACAGGACCTGCGAAACCACGGCGACTCGCCGCACGCGCCGCGACACGACTACCTGGCGATGGCGGACGACGTCACGGGCTTCATCGGCGAGCACGGGCTCGAGAACCCGACGCTGATCGGGCACTCGATGTGAGTCCGAGCTCCCCTCCGCCCCTAGAGAGAGAAGGACAACCGAGGGGGATATATAGGAAAAAAGAAAATGGAATAAAAGAAAATTCAAAGCACGGCGCATTAACGCGAGGCGCAAATACAGGGGAGCCAAGACGGCCATGACGGTGGGCCTCGCCTCGCCGGGCCTGATCGCCGACCTGGTCGCCGTGGACAACGCGCCGGTCGACGCCGCGCTCAGCGGGCCCTTCGCCAAGTACGTGCAGGGCATGCGGCGGATCGACCAGGCCGGCGTGACGCGGCTGTCCGAGGCCGACAAGATCCTCGCGGAGTACGAAAAAGTGCGCCTCCCCCCCTCCTGAAGTCTGCGATTTTTTTTTCAATTTTTTTTTTATTAATCGATGATGCCTTAACAAGTTATTAACGAATAAATAAAAAATCAGGAGCTCCCCATCCGGCAGTTCCTCCTCGGCAACCTGGCGCGGCCGCACCACAGCAGCAGCGCGAGCCCGTACCGGTTCCGGATCCCGCTCGACGTGCTGGGCCGGTCGCTCGGCGGCATGGGCGACTTTCCGTTCCGGGACCCGGGCAGGGCGCGGTTCGAGGGCCCCGCGCTGTTCGTGCGCGGCACGCGCAGCCCCTACGTCCCCGACGACGTCGTCCCCCTCATCGGCCAGTTCTTCCCGCGCTTCCGCCTCGTCGACGTCGACGCCGGCCACTGGCTCATCTCCGAGAAGCCCGAGGAGTTTCTGCAAGGTATGCGAGATCCTGACCTCTCCCTCCCCCCCCCACTCGCCCACCCTTTTAATGTTCTTCGTGTTTGAGACTCATATTCTTGCGTGTGTGTAGCTGTGATAGAGTTCCTTACACCGAACGAGTAGACTTTGGAGTGTGATATCTAGTCGTCATGAACGAGATGTATGATTGCATATGGGGGGGAGGATATCATCTAGAGAAGAGCTATTGTACATTAGACCTGCATCCATAGCGCCCCGGCGGTTTCTCGCGAGCTTGCTCTCTGACTTGCGGGAGGAAGTAAGGCATGGAAGAAAGGGATCTGTAGAAAAGGGTAATAACGTAAATAGACTAGAAAAGGCTAGAAGAATCTCTGCTAACAGGGACAAGCCGAAGAGTAGCTTGACCCGAGACCCAGGTTGAGCGTGGTGCCGTGGGCGCCCGGCGCGGCCCCGGCCAGCAGCTGCGGGCTCTGGATGATCTGGTCGACGACCTCGACGAACGGCCTCCGCACGTTCTCCCGCGTCTTGGCGCTCACCTCGCAGAACCCGGCCCCCTGCGCCTCCGCGAACGCCTTGCCCTCCTCGAAGGACACGGCGCGGCCGCCAGCAGCCACCTTGTCCAATTTGCTTCCGACCTTGCCGCGCGTGTTAGTAGTCTGATCTGTTCCAGTGGTGGTGCTGCGTGGGTGGGTTAAGGAGGGGGAGGGGAAAGGGGGAAGAGGGGTGCGTTGAGTAGTAGTAGTAGCAGTAGTAGTACCAAGTAGATTACCGCGTCGGGTGACGCGCTTGATCTCGCCTCCTCGATCCACTTCTCCATGCTCAGGAAGCTCTGCCGGCTGGAGATATCGTAGACTATGATAACACCATGCGCGCCGCGATAATAACTAGTCGACAGGGTGCGGAACCTTTCTTGGCCGGCCTTCAAAGCGGGAGAGCAACAGGGGCCCCCACCGTTAGATTATCCAAAAAACCCGATTCAAATCACCAGACACGATCCCTCGCTCGCTCGCTCGCTCACTAACTAGGTGGATAGTGGAGAGGAGGGCGAGAAAGAGAGCCGGCCGGGATTCAGGGGGAGGAGGGGCTTGCTGCTTACCGTGTCGAATATGTTCAGGCGGTACGCCTTACCGCGCACGGCGAGCTTCTTCATCTGGGGACCGGGGAACCGGGCATCATCAGCAAGGGGGGTAGTCTTTTTTTTTCATGTTCGGATCGTCCTCTGCATACGCGAGTGCAACCACAAGCAGCAACAACAACGTTCCCCACGACCGATCCCCCTTTCACGCACTCACCTTGAAATCGATACCGATCGTCGCCGTGGACGACTCGGGATCAAACTGATCATCGCAGTCTGCAGAGGGAGGGTTAGGGAATCCCATCAACGTCAACCGTGGCTCTCTTTCTCCCCTCTTCTCTCCGGCATGTCGCCGAGGGAGGGATATATGGACGGGTGAGAGGATTAGGCCCGGACGCTTACATACATCGTAACAGCACTATAGAAGCCGAAGAACCCGACGGGTGTTTTGTCAGTCTTAGTTGCTCCGGTCTGTCTTCCCCATGGGGGGGAATACATGGAAAGGCGCATGCAAGCCTTATGCCCTTAACCCTGGGAGCTAGCTAGGTAGGTCACTAGTTACTTACACGCCGACTTGCCAGCACCGGACTGCGGCGTCAGATGTTAGTATGTATGCACTTTTTATTAGGGGGTACGACAACTAAACGCACCGGTCCGATGATCAGCACCTTGAGCACGGGCAGCGTATCGTCGGATGCCATGTCTGTTCCGCCGTTCTGCCACCGTCGTCTAGCTTGGGTGATAGGTAGGTAGCTAGGTAAAGAGTAGGTAGGTATGTGACGGTCCCGACGATATGTCAAAAAAAGGTTGATGCGACGGACCGAGAGAGAAAGAGCACGTGCAACGGTGTGGTAAGACTATCTGTCGGGCGAGTGCCGATACAGCGAGCGACGAGGAACTAAGTTAAGTAAAACCACCCTGGAAGATTCCCTCGGAAGATGATGAGGCGGAAAAGAGGAAAAGGGAAGAAATAATAATAGGGTTCAATTTAGGAACTAATAAAATGATATCACTTCTAGAAAAGTGATCCCGTGGCACGAATGTTTCTCTCGCTTTGTCTCTCTTTGCTCCGGGTCTTAGGTACCTACCTGGTAGCTTCGTCTAGGTACACCGGGCGTGCGTCGTCGCGTCCTAGGTTATGGTCATGTAGGGTCATGCGAGTAAGATGTCGGTGGCGGATTGCAAGGTTTCGCCGGCGCTTTCCCATCCATCCAATCCAATCCAATCCAGAGTTCTAGCTAGTATGGAGGTACCGGCTGCAGCAGGCGGTCGGGGTGGTTGGTGGCGTCGACACACCCTACACACTGCCTACCTACCTAACTGCATACAACTATAATAGCACCGTCGGACAGTGTCATGCTAGGTACGGCGTCAGGTACAGAGGTTTAATGACATGTATGACCTGGGTAGGTGATCGAATAAAACACCCAAAGCTCGCCAGACCAGATTATCGCCAGGTACGGCCTCGGCCAGACCCAAGAGGCAGAAAGTCCGAATATTATGCATACATTTGTCATTATTCACCAAGTATACCTTCTGACTGCTAATAAGCAAGTCAAGCCGTCGGTTAAGTTTCCGGGTTGCGTCGTTACGACTAAGCTTCAGCAACCTCCCCTATAAATATCCCACTACGAGTTTCAGACTGAATGCCAGGACGTATATTCATCAGCACAAAAACTCCTTATTCGTAATCTACCACGTACTACACCGGCTGCACATTGGATGTTGATGTAGGTAACGATGCTGCCTGCCCGCCTGCCTGCCTGCCTGCCTGCCCCCCAGCATAATCAATCAGGCGTAGGCCGGTCGAGGTCCACGCGCTAGGCCGTCATGTAGTTAGGCGGACTCCCATGTGGTCACCTCCATGTGCCTCGCAGAGCGATATAACCAACATCAGTTATACTCTGTCAGAGACCACCCACCAGATGGATACCACGGCTCCAGACGTAGAATGACATAGCGGTGGATAGAGAAAACAATTACATCAGAGAAGAGGGGGCGGGACCATTTGTAATACACACATTTGTGTGGCAGGCATTAACACAACCCTTGCTTTTTATGTAGGTCCATGCATACACCTCAGCAATGGGTCGAATACAGTACACACAGCTTCTTCAAGCCTAGGGGAGGACACATAAATGTGGAAGATATCACCATATTTTGTCATGGCCACATTGCCACATGTCTACGTGTGCGTGCCGCGTGTGTTGTTGTCAGCTAACCGTCTCATTTAATCTGTTTTTGAGGGGCCTGCTGTAATCGCAGCTTCCGTGCCGCGCCGAATGCAATCAGAAGTGAGACCTAATGCCAGTGCAGAAAACCCACGCCGTTCCATGACCAAGAGCTCATCACAATTAGACCGTCTCGAGGACCCGTTCCTTGAACTCCCGCTCCACCTTCTGACCCTCCTCGTTCGTCGTAGACTCGCCGTGCAGGTTCAGCAGGGCACCAAGGTCGAACTTGGGCGACTTGAGGAGCTTGACCTTGCGGATGTGGACCTGGACACAGCCCCAGTTAGCATACCATGACAAACAATATTGACCCGAGCCGAGGCTGATTGGGGGGGGGGGACACTCGGACGCACATTCTGGAGCGGGTAGATCCCTTGCGTAGCCTTCTCGATCTCGCGGCCGATCACCTCGGGGATCAGCTTAGAGGTCAGCTGCTGCAGGGTGCAGGTAGCCGCCTCACGCTGGATGATCTCGACCATCTTCTTCCGGATGGCACGGATCTGGGACGAGGCCGCGTACGTCGTCTTCTTGATCTGGTTCGGCCGGCGCTTGGTGAAGGCGATGGCGAAGAGGCGGAGCAGGTAGTCGTCGGTGGTCTTGACGGTGATGTTGGCCTCGATCAGGGATTGCCACTTCCGCACAAGGGATCGCAGCTTGTCCGAGGTGAAGTCCAGACCGTGGAAGTTGGTCAGGCAGTTCTTGCCCTGGACCTCGTCCACCCTCAGCTTGACCTTGCGGAAAGCGTGGTCCTCGTCCTTCTGGAGATCGGCCAGCGAGAGCTCGAAGATCCGGCCCTTCAAGGCATCGTTCGCGTTCTTAAGACCGGTGGTTCTGTTGACAAGGGTCTTGCCGACACTAGACATCACTGTTAGATAGGCCAAGATCATAGGCGTGCCGCAAAGGGTATTTCGTACTCTCGGACGTTAAACGGGGCCGGAGCCTATAGCCATTCACAGTCAGTTACAAGAAGCCCACGAGTCAAAGGGGATGAGAAATTGTGCTATGCCAGCGTACCTTGATGGAGTACCAGTCCTTTCGGGCGAAGGGGTCGTAGGTCTTCTTCTTCAGACCCTTCTTTCCCTTTGACAATCTCTTGTTCCTGGTGGAAGCATATGATTAGCCTCGAGTCCTTTCCTGTTCGTAGCGGCGGGGTGTGACAGGCACGGCGACGGCAAGGTCGTGCGCGGTCGCGGAAATCGTCAGCGCCCATAGTGGAAATCGGTGTACTCACTTTCCAACCGCCATGTTTGCGAGGGTTTCTGAAGGCTCGCAATTAGGACGATGTTGAGGATGTGGGAAGAGAGCTGTGGTTGCGGGTGGTGATGGATGTATCTAACTGTAAGTTCGAGGCCAGAATTATTTTCTTGTTTGTGCGCGAAAATCGAAAAAATCCCGTGCCCCAGTCTAGCGATTGGTGCCGCACCGGTTGGCCAAATCTTTGATCCGAGCCGGCGCATCAGCCACAGATACGTACCTCAATTGATGTGACCCCATTGGATCCATTCTATCACGTAAGCCTACCAGCCACGCTAGTACTTCAACTGCTTCATTCGTACACCGCCCTCTCACCGCTACACAATAGTTTCTGCAGTATTATGAGATCCTGCAACCCAGCACATCGTGTTGATCTACATGGGTGCCTCCCTTCCACAGGAGCTTGGGCCCAATGAGAGCCTCTTTGGAACGCCTTCCGCTTGGTTATTCTGACTACCTCACTGCTCCACGGCCAATGATGGTCTTCTGGGCAAACGCAAGGCTGGATGGAGATGGGCATCGTCGTCCAGCATCGGCCTTCCCACTAGACGAGCATTGCGGCCATCTATCGCCAACAGAGCTCGTGCTACTCAGTCACCGGCTCACTTGGTACGAGAGTACCTGTCTTCGGAAGAGCTTCCGGGAGAGGATGTTGAGATATGGCTGAGCTAGGTGCTCGCTCAATTCATTGTGGCTTTTCTTTTTCTTTTCTATGTCTTCAATTACACTGTCGTCGTCGTTGACACGACAAACACACAAACACGAAAGCAAATGTCCCTGCGTGTGCTTCCCTCGCAGTTGAATGCCATGGTATCCATTAGCCTTCTCTCCAAGTCGCCAAAAACGCCTTATCCGAGCATCGGGCCCTGCTGGGGTCGATCCGACGATGCGTAAGACGGGAAAAATGAAAAAGAGAACCCCCCAACGCCTTTTGACCTGTCGTCATGCCTTTAAAACCATCGCTTCATGCCAATGTTGTCATAACCCCGCTCCCAATGATAGACGGGAGTGCCGTCGACGTTAAACTGCTGTCATCGATTTCCTTCCGTATGAATTGTACACCCGACCCAAATTACCACGCCAGCAGGCACGGCGACTCACGCCGTCCTGTCTATCGACTTCTCCTCGTCTGACCGCTGCTCGACCTCCCATGCGTCGAAGCTGGGAAAGCTGAAGTAGCAGGCTGAGTCTACGTCGTCAATGTCAGCACGGGGTTCATCAATTGACCCGCGAGGATCAGACGAGGACGTACTTGAGCCATGGGAGGTCTCTGATAAGCGGTGATCGCGCGCCTCGGCCGACTCCAGACCGAAGCTTCTCCCGGAGGGCGGTGACGAAGTCGCGTTGGAGATGGCGACCCGGCTGAGCAGTTCTGTCGCCCTCCGGCTGGTGTTTGGCGTCGTCAGGACGCCGTGGCAGGCGTTGGAAGTGGTGATGGAGGGCTCCGTAACGCAGGCCCTGAGTAAGCGTGGCCTCCGCCTGTCACTGCTCCTCGGCCTCGGCGAGGGCTCCCTTCGAGGGACGTCGTGGATATCTTGCGGATACGCTGTTGCTGCCATAGTGGTGACCGAGACTTATGTAGCTGGGTAGCTGTATGTTGTCGGGGTCGGTGTGGTGTGATGTTGTATAAGTGTCGTAGCTTGGGGAAAGTTTGCAAGCCGCGTAGTAGCAGTAGTTGTTGTAGTGGTAGTAGTGGTGGTGATAGTAGTAGTCACTTCGAGTTGTAATCGTAAAGAGGACTCAGGTTGAGAACGGGAGAGGCTCTTCCCATCCCGCGGATGGATGTCACGGAGGTATAAAAGCAGCGGCAGAGGAAAAGAGGAAGGCCGCTAACCAAGAGCCCACCGGCTGTTGTGGAACGACACGCCCCAGACATTCGGTTGCGGGCGATGCCACATGTCACTCGAATGGGGTGCGTTTCTTATGTGGTGGACTCTGTCTGGTCTCCGTAGTTTTGGGCGTAGACGCCTGCAGCGCGGTTGGGCCGTTCTGCACAGTTAGACGGGTGGGGTGGGGAGCAGGGTTGGCGCCTGAACCACTCACGATGCTTCACGCGTTTTAGTTTCTCACCTGTCTGCAACCCATCCTTGCAACAAAGGCCCATTCTGTCCTCTGCGGACGACTCCAATTTTTCCCTCAGGCCAGAAGTGGGTGGAGGAGGCCGGACCCGTCAGCTTTCGGAGCCAGTCAAGCCCAGTGACTACATGTATGTACCACGTATGGCTTGCCTGGCTGGTGATGTACGAACTCGCAGCATGGATTCCGTACGTCTGTACCTAAGCCGGTAGCTGTTCCATCGTTGCCCCTGGTCTATTCCGTGCAGAGTCAACCCACTCTGGTGCGCCTAGACCACCCCTCTGTCCATGTGCCTCCTGCCTGCTAGGGCTGATAATACGAACTGGCAGGACCGGCCGCTCAATTGAAGCTGGCACAATCGCCATTACGCCATCATGGGGATTCCGGGCGAGTAACGTACTGCTGCGTTGGATCGTGATCTTCTCCTCCGGAAGGACATGCTGCAATTGGTCCACCGCCACCCTCTGCTGAAATGACACAGACGGGCTGCGCGCGCTGCGTTGTCACAAGCAGAGGAGCACACGAACAGAGACACGCCCCTTTAGATGCGCATCCCAGTTTCACATGAGTGGCAACGGCAAGGAGCGGGGAATCTAGGCAAGATCAAGTTTTCTAGAAGCATACATAGAACTGCAATCCAATCTCAAACCGACATCTAGCTAGGTACTACATCCCGTCGCCATCTGGGGCGACTGGGGCGACCGGCTCCATTGCCATTCATCATCTCATCAGTGGTCGATGCTGTCGTCCTTCTCAGTACCACGCCGCAGTGCCTGGGTGATGGATGGGGGGTAACTTACTCTTCCCACATGCGGCCTTGGACCGCTTTCAGTTCATCTGCAGTCATTCGGTGGCCCGTAGTGAAGTAGCCTGCAAGTGATCAGTTCCCGCATTGATCCTGGCTACAGCCTGCCTGAGAGACCGTGGGGACACAGGCTTACCGGCGGTGATCTTGGCGTCTATCTCAACGCGGGAATCTGCGGGGATTAGGTCCTCGGGTAGTTCGATTCGTTCGTGGATAGGGATACTGTTCCTGGTTAGGACGTGCCCACTTTCATGTGTTGCACATTGCTGCGCTTACCCCTGGCCGACGATGGCATCGTGCTTCATGCTGCAGTGCATCGTTAGCTTCTGATAGCGCCTTTCCACCGCCTCTGTCTGAGCGACTTACTTGCTCATGCTTAGCATTCTATCGATCTTCTTAATGCCGAGCCAATGCAGGATGTCAGGCATTAAAGCCTGGAAACGCATGTCTTTGACTCCAGCAATGTTCTCCGTCCGCTTGAAATAGTCGGAAGCACGATCCTCGCCACGCTTGCGCGCGTTATAGACAACTGTCAAGCGTCAATAGGCTTTTTACCTAGCCAGACACAGGCTACGAGACATACGATACTGTTAAGATGTTAGCGCGTGTGGACGCTGAATACTCCAAATCTGCTGCATACCTTGGTAACTTCACCTAGCGCTCGTCCTTCCTTTCGGAAGTAGATGACGACACCGCTGCCACCTTTCTGCGCTTCCTTGACGGCCTCTTCAATGCCAAAGATAAGGTAGGGCCTGCAAGTGCAGATATCCGACCCGAACACATCGCTACCGTTGCACTGCATATGTCGTAAGTGGCTTATCACCGGGATTAACTCGAATGTAGAGATGGAAAGTACCTCATCATGAACTCGCAGAGCTAATCTTGACTTCTCGTCGGACATCTTTGCCGGGTCTCCGAAGCAGTAAACAGTCAATCCACCTATGAAGTATTAGCAGCAAGACTTATCGGTGCTTCATTGGAGTTGGACGCTAGAGTACCGATAGGAGGCAAGAAGACTTTAATGTCACCGCGAGTGATAAGCTATACAGTAATCAGATCCGGGCCGATTCTGGATGGAAGATTGATGTTTTACCTCTGGGTAACTGCCGCCGGTGTGTTCGAACAGCGAGCGACGGAGGGAGCCCTCATCTACTTCGGTTAATATCACTGCAGACCATTCAGACCTCCACGGATCCCTTACCTATTCCAAATCGCTCAGCTACCCCAGGTAGATACCAGACCTGGTCTCTAGTCAATATCATATCATGAATGCCACAAGTCTTGACAGTGCCTACAGGTTCGACCGCAAACTTAGTCACAGCGAGTTCCCCCTTAGAATTCATACAGACTTTCCCGTCAGGGATACTAGACAGGTCAGCCTTTTGGCGATGAATATGACCAGAGCGAGTACCTACAGTCGACCGCTTCGAACGCTCTCCTCAAGTTCGGGTAGCTAACCCAGATCAGTACGGGTTTTGGAATGACAGTGGCCGGAAACCTTCACCTTCATATGAGCCTTGGTGATGGCGATTGTTGGCTTGATGTCGACTGACGCCTTCATTAGCAGCCCCGATTCAGAAATAATATGCATGAATAGTTACTTACCGTTTTCCTTCTCTATGGTGTCTGAGAAGAGCCATGGAGCAAGGTGACCCCAAGGATCCATGGAAACAATCTTCTTCTTGTCTCCCCATTGGGGGAAAGGCCCAATGTTCACTGCTGGCTCTGTGTTGGTGAAATCTGGCCTAGTTTCCGGGTTCTAGTCAGATCAAGCCATACCACTGGGTGCATCCAGATTCATCGTCGTACCTGTGGTTGGCGTCGAGCTGCTTGCTTGCGAGAGCAAGAGCAAAGTATATGGAATAAGAGCCCCCATGAGCTATGGAACTTAGTCAGCAAGGTGCTGCTTTATCGCCTACGACGCGATATAGCTTACCTCCGATAGCTATCAGACACAAAGCCAGTGTCAGCGGTAGTCCACTGTCAGACTATCAGAGCATCTCACCATTACGTCTCCGAATCGTAGACGATGAGCGCGAGACAACTACTGGACCACGTTGACTTGCTTCCGGAGCACCCCAGTTGAAGGGGATCGGATCAATACCGATTTGTTTTGGGTACGTACTAGTACATTATTAGCACAGAACCGTGACATTCTGGGGCATTAAAGAGTGCCAGCTCACGTAAGAACGATGCGAGATGTGAACCCCGTCTTCTGGGTTGGGGTTCCTACGTTCGTCGTAGAGATGGGACTGTCGGCATCGTTCTCGCCGGTAGTCGCGGGCGTCTGAGCCCGGGCAGCCGTAGAGGCGATATCACCCGCCGCCTGAGACGGGCTCTTCCCGGTATAGCCGGCACCCGGTTCCTGGGCGGAAGGCGCAAGAGCATCAAGCCGCTGAGATACAGATTCAACTTCCGTTGCTAGTCTACCCTGGTTCTCTTGGATGACTTTCAAGGCCTGTAGGACCTCCGCCATGCCCACGGCATTCTCGGTGCTCGAGCCTGAATCCGGCATGGTTATGTATTATGATCTAAGGGTCAAAGTATGCAAAGCAAGGGAGGTGGGGATTAGATAGGTAGGAGGATCAAGTTTGTGGTAGCAGTGTTCGCAGACAGTTACAGATGCACCAGAGCCGGAATCGCTGCTCGGCGAGTAAGTCGGTCAGTAAAAGAAGGGCGTAGCCAGATCAGTACTGCAGGAGGTGATGAGGAAGGTTGACAGATATGCGGTGGGTGGCTTGTATTAGTGTTCAGACCCGCAACGCTGGCAATGTGATTCAACTACGAGGTTCCCCGTTGGATAGCGAAGCCCAATGATAAACACGTAGCCAATGGTACCTGCATTTGGGCAAAGTGCCTTAGGTAGGTACATATGAGGCGGCAATCTACATACGTAACCTGAACTGCACATGCCCTAGACGATTTGTATAGGGGCATAATCAGTGCAAACGTCCCGAGAACATGAACCTTATCAGTGTCACTGCAGAGGAACTCCGTGGCTTGTCAATCGGCGCGATCCATACACCCAATGTTTGGTATGGGTATGGGTTGTACAGATCAAACAAAACAAGGAACTCACTTGCATGGTGATTACTTGTTTACCGAGGTGTGTCTGCAAACGGGGTAAATAAACAACGCCGCTGAGACATAGATACCCCGCGTACACGTACTCAGGCAGTTATAACATCACTACCTACTAGTGTTGGAGGTATTGAGGTAAGGTACTTATCTGACCCTACCTCGAAACAGTATCGAGAGGACTATTGCTAATAATGAAAGTATTCTGGGCTTTGATTAGGTATACCTCTTGCTGTTAACACTATAGCTATCTCAACTCAATCGATGGAGATGGCGCACTGGTCTTATGCTTGCTTGCTACTGCCCGCGGAAGGCAATTTTCGGTTGACGCTACACTACCTAAACGAAAGACCGGCCAGCCCGGGCTTTTCTCAAAGATACCTACTAGGTATGGAGGTACATACTAGAATGGAATGTGCAGTAGCAGTAGAGGCGGGGAGGACGAGTCGGGGGTGGCCGATAAGATACCGTATAAATGAATGCCATTGATTATACCCCACCTGCTTGCTGCCGGCTGGACATCGGTCAGCTCTCGTGATAAAGCCAGGCGCCTTCTAGGCTTTGCTTGATATCTATGTAGGGATCGCCTTCCGTCTAGTGTGACACAGGCGGTTAATGATTCGACCATGATCTAAAGCCTACCTATAGCTCTATATGTAACGGATGCGTGCGTATGGTTCCATACTCGCGGCTTTCTTCTACATACATGAAGGTGCTAGGTATACAGCTAAAGGTAACATGGTTACTACCACTGATCCTTCAACTCCATGGTGGGCTGCGTGGCACATGTGACCGTCACTCCTACAAACTCCTACATGATTGACACCCAGAATAACTCGCCACTGGCGAACTTCGCTTATAACAAATGTAGGTGCCGTATCTAGGCATGTTCATACAGAGTTAGAAATCTAGGATATAAAATAGCCTCCTTGAATGTTTGTCTCTTCCTTGAATTACATCAAACAGTAACTTGAATAGAAAGAGTGAAACAGAGAGAAGTAATGTGCAAATATTTGATCAGGACAAGCAAGCAACTAAACAAGACAGGTTTGTTGGAGATCACTATCAAAGTCTTATTGGACCAAATCAACGAGAAAGCACTCAGCAATGATCATTTGACTTACTCTCCATTACTGGTGTTTCATTCACGGGTGTATGTTGAGGAGGTTTAAAGAGATGGTCCTTTGCCTTCACATGAGGTCACTATTTACCGGACGTTCAAGTATGTACGTGTACCGGTAGCACTCATCACGGAGGCGCCCGCCTGCAAGTGCTCTGGTTTGCCAGGAATGCAATGACTGTTGAATCCAGTATATGCTTCTATCGCATATTTTACCCCACCATCCCACCCCCACCGACAACCTGCATGGTTTCCGACCGATAAGAATCGGTATTATCTTTATCTTATCTAGGCACTAGCCTTAGCAACGGAGGATACGTACTGTAGGTAACGTGGCTGAGCCGAGCAGCCGCTAGGTGAGTGAGCCAGGGAGAACAACATAACGTTAGTAAATAAATCCGATTGAGGTTCCAACCTACAGTTGTTAGAGCATTTCTTTGTTGCTTGTTAAGCCCTTGGACGATAAGAACGTAAAGAATCATAAAATTTTGGGGTGGCAGCTACCTTCTATAAGCAGTTGGAAAGTGAATCCATTTCTTCTTCTTCCTGGAGCGACCTAGCCTTCCGAAACGACCTGCAACAGCCGACGTCATTCCCAAGCTAAGGCTGCCGAAAGCTGATAACCTATTCCTCTTTTAATTCCGCCAGCCTTTCCCTTTCCATCACAAGCCTGCATTCGCCTCGAACGCGTGAACCTCCGTATTCGCGCCCATCACCATGGTGAGTTTCTTCCTGCGGCTGCGCGCTTCGGATGCGGCTGATGCTGATCGTCGCGCACAGGGAAAACGCAAGAAGAGCACGAGAAAGCCCCAGGGCCCGAAGAAGGTACCGCATCCCGCGACCGCCCACCCGATATCTCTCTTGGATCCCAAGCGCTCATATGATAATCCCAGAACGACCCCTTACCCACGGTGTTCGCCTGCCTCTTCTGCAACCATGAGAAAAGTGTCACCGTCAAGATGGATAAGAAAGCTGGCGTCGGTCTCTTAGACTGCAAGGTGTGCGGGCAGAGGTTTCAGTGCGGAATCAACTGTAAGGAGAGGCCTATAGCTCCGCTGCTGCCTATAGCTCGCCTGCTGACGTCCATTAGATCTTTCCGCTCCCGTCGATGTCTATAGTGAATGGGTCGACGCAGCTGGTACGTCAATGATTGTATATTGCCGGAGGGGCTTGGGTTCTTGTGCTGACCCCTATTTAGATGCCGTCGCGAAGGGGGATTCTGCGGCAAGAGAATCTGCCGCCATTCCACCACAACGCTCAGGAGCAAGACCGTCGGCAGCTGATCGGTATGCCGACGAGGAGGATGACCGCAGATACGAGGGAGACGGTATCGTTGGAGACGATGAATATGACTGAGATCGCCTCTCATAACGTTACTGATGGATAGTCATATGCCAGGCGTAGGGTACGCCACTGAATTGACCTCATGATCCTACGTAATGTGTATACCTATTGCTCAGCTGATGACTAACCTTGCATTCCTACCTGGAACCCGGTAGTTTACCTCATTCTTCATAACCGTAGTGGGATCAGTATCAACTCGATTCTTTTCATTCATCATTCACCGTTCCCCTTAATTTCCCGTAATGCAACAACCGGGAATCTCTACATAGTGTAGAATCTATCTCCAAAGTCTCCAAGGCCTGGGATGATATAACTAAACAAATGTCAGCAACGTTCCATGATACCGGTCTGTTAGAACGCACTTCTTTTCATCAAGGCCCTAGATAATATGTATCAGCAAATGTAATGATCTGTTGGGACGCTGTTTCTCACCTGGTCAACGAAAGCAGTGACGACTCGAAGTTTAGGGAACTTGGTCGCGAAGTTCTGAATACCTTGAGGGCTGGCAATCAAGTTCAGAAATAGTATTCTCTCTTCCGGGACACCCCGAGACTTCAGGACATCTACGGCCATGATTGCAGAACCGCCTGGGACAGCCCCTGTCAGCTTGAGTGTATAGAGTCATCGGAATTACGTAGCTGACCTGTGGCAAACATGGGATCAAGCAGAAGAACCCATCTCTGTGCGATGTCTTCGGGGAGTTTGTCGTAAAAGAGTTTTGGCATCGAGGTCTCTTCATCTCGTTGAATCAAGATCTTACCAATCCTCACTGACCTACAGCAGTCTCGAAGTCCCTGTTCCATGGCTTCACCGGCTCGCATGATGGACACGCCACATATCTTTCCCTGGAACATCAAGCCCTCATAGGTACGGCCTACAGGGGTGGTGACAGTATGCTCAACGACAGGTAGATGGTTCAGCCCTTCCTCAACCAGCAAACGAATAATTCGGTTCGAGTAAAAGATGAAGTCAGCGCGGTCAGTGTTTTTGTCACGGATCATCCTATCTCAGAATCACATTATAAGCCAATCGAACATGACACAGCCCTCATTTCTCTTCAGTTGGGTGATAATTGCTGAGCAGAGCCATACAATCTGGCCCTTCGCAACCATCACGAGTAGAGAGACCTGCTCGGCTGCTGAACCGGGGAATAACTCACGTGAGCAGAGCAATAAGCTGCGGCGTCTGAGGTAACGTGATAACATTGTCGTGCTCAACCTCGGTCGAGACCGTGGCCACCGGTTTTTGGCTTTCTGAGCGGTAGTTGGGACCAACACATTGCGTAGGGCCAACTTGCGGACGAGCCTTGGATTCTGTAGCCATTGTATGTGTTCTGAACTGCTTGGCAAGGTGGTGGGCTATTTGGCACTCTGTCTAGCCGCACTAGTGTTAGCACGCCACCCCAACGATATGGAGTTATTACTAGGGTCTGGAGAAGTAGACGATTCTATACTTGAGACAACGACTGATACCGCACAGGGCAATGGCAATGGTTTAGAGTGTAAGCCAGTTGTGAGGGTTGACAAATCTTTATCTGTGGCTTGAGTTGAGGGGTCAAGCCAAAGGGGAAAGAGAATTTCGTAAGAACCGTACGATTCCTGGTAAAAAGACGTAGAGTATATCTCAAATCAAGGACGAGGGGAAGTTGTAGCTGACGTCGATGGTCAAGGGAAGAGCCGTGTACTCGAAAGTGAGTACGCTTGACCTAGGGCACTCGTCTGAAATATCTAGTGCTTGTTGGTGGAAGTCCAGCTATTGCGATATTAAGATAATGAAAGTATCGGGAAGATTCGTTAAAGGAATCCATCCTTATCACGGGTACACATACTACCTACGTAGTATGGACATCCATGTACACGGACACTGGACATGACACGGGGATGGATCCTCTAGGGCTACCTCCTAGCGCACGAAGTACCTAGGTCCATAGATGTAGGTACCTACATAAAGAACTTATAGGTAGCATGCTTGCACTACCCTGATCTGCCTGCCTACCCGGGTGCCCCTGAGGGGCATGGGTGTTCCAGCCCCAGCCCCAGTGTGGGCGGTCAACAAAGGCTCCCCCAGCTCCGATTATGCTGTTTAGGTTCATGCAGAAAGAAAACGCGACCTGGGATTTGATGGCTCAGTGCCCTTCAGATTAGATGCTTCCGTCATTCACCACATAGCCGGAAGCGATGGATGCTATCGACAACCAGATCATACCAGGAAATTACCCGAGATAGACTGCGAAACTGTCCCCAACAGATATTGCAATCCCACGATATTATCAATTTACCTACTCAGATCGCTATCCCTTCAATTATCGCATTGCTCTTTCCAGTTGGAGACGTCTCACCACTCTCCATCACCTCGAAGTTAAGGAACTTTCTCGCCATCAGGGATTTCTTGTCTACGCACGGCTGAACTGCGACACTTGTGTTCCTCGCCTGCGCGCCTTACAACCTTCTCATCACTTATCCAGACCCTTCCATCCAGCTTACCTCTCGTAATCCTCATTACGCTTCCTGTCGATATGAACAGTTGAAGCATTCCAGTGTGGCAACGATCGTGTCCGTTTCTAAAGAGGCCAATATGGCGACCAAGGAGGACCTAAGCGCTCTGCGTAGGAGGGGGCTGATGACCTACGGGAAAGGCGCGCGCAAACGACAATCGTCGAAATCGATATTCACTCCTACCACATCCGAACCTGCCTCGGAAGCCGAATCTAGTTCGAAGCCAAAGGCAACCCTAACGCGTCGTCGACCCGGACTCATCACATCACCATCGCATAGCTCTTCTACAGAAATGAAACGTCCAGATAAAACGGCAGATATGAAGGCAGATGCGGCTGGCTCGCGGAACAGCCTGCAGAGTTCAGACAGGAAACGCAAAATCTCGCAAGTCTATTCATCTAAGGGACAAGGGCGCATGCAAGAGCACACTCAATCTGAGGAAGAAAGTACTCCCCCTAGCAATGTAGCACGTCGGTCACGTATCCTTGCACCCGAAAATGCCCGTACCGCTATCACTTCAAGTACGCGACAGCACATTCGATCATCATCAGGATCTATGGGTGCGGAGGCGGCTGGAACTAGATTGTCCAGTCCTCCCCCGACACCGACACCACCGGTTCCTTCAAGGGAATCAAACATTGTTGCTGCCAAAGATATAAGCCAAGTTCCCACGAAGGCGAGCAAAGCCAAGGGCACGAAGCAGGAACAACCACGACAACACCAGATACCTATTCACTTAGCCCGCGAACAAACGACAAAGTCGAAGCCATCGAGCGTAACCTTCTCAACAAAAGACGAGAAGGTCCAATCAACGCCCAAATCCACAACCAACGTTGTTTCTAAGAAGCCTAGGAGGCGGCTGATTGACGCTCTTGTGGAGCAGACTCAGGAGGATGATACTCAGTTGGATGACGAGGATCCAGGTAGCCAGATCAATTCAAGCCAGCCGACCTTGAGCACCAAGTCCAGTGATATCCTCATAACAGACTCTCAAGAGCTCCCCAGAACCCCGGCAGCTGAGTCTAGAACAGTGCCAGCTTCTGGTACTAGGACTTTTATCCGTTCCAGCAGTGCGCTCAAGTATACTTACGGGCAAGGCAGGAAAGTGCTCGAGGAGGAAGACGACAACCTACTTGAAGCTCTTACTCTGCCTGAGGAGTCATCCTTTTCACTCAAAGGGAGACGCCTAGAGCTGGGGACGCCGAAGAAAATAGCGAGGCCCGGGGTAGCCTTCGATGACGATGATCCGACGACTGATGGATCGCCCAATTCCAAACTCCGGGACATCCACGAACTCAGACAAGCCGGAGCAAACTCTCGAGTGGCCGACACAATGCAGGATTTGGCCGACCAGATTGGGTGTGCAGGTGATAAACCCTCGTCGTCTCGCAGAGCAGCATTGTTGCAAGTGGCGGAAAAGATCAAGGACAGGACGTTCATGCGGCAGTGCCGCGATCATGGTGTCGAGGCGGCACTGTTGAAAGACGTGGGCAAGGAATCAGATATCATCTCCGTATACCTCGTATTATCGACCCTTGTCACAGTACTTGCGAAATGGCCTTCTTCGCATATCATCCAGCTCCTCAGACTCGGGAACCCGGCGGCTATGTTTGCTCGCTGTCTCGACATGCCTCAGGATATCAAAGTAATTGCACGCGACCGAAAGAGCAACCTTTCCAAGAGAAGCCAAAATTCAATCGCTGCGATTCAGGACTCCCTTCGCGAGCTGCCGATCTGGGATGCAGCTAAACCGTCTCGCATTTCAGCAAGAAGCCTTGTGCTCAAGTTGTTACATCTCCTCATTACGCAAGACAGCGGCCTCGGGAGAGATGGCAACATATTCTCCCCGGATGTGACGCGAGCTCTATTTACAGTGCTCTCGGAAGCGGCGACTGAAGAAACGGATCACTGGGACTACCCGACATCTGTCGAATCGGTCGATCTTGATAATGCTTTGTCTATTCTTGACAACCATGCTGTCGTTGCCTCGGAATCGCAACAGATGCGAGGTGAATGGGCTAGCCGGTATCTCCCAATTGTGGCCGACGTCTTTGGCAATGCTGGGCAAGCTGCAGCCGACAACGGCAAGAAACTTGAGACTTCGGTCCTCAAGCTCACTATCAACCTAACAAACAACAGCATAGAAGCACCCGATATCTTCGTCTCCAAGGGGCTCATCCCAGCTTTGGCGGGCTCTGTTTGCAGTAGTTTTGCCAAAAGTCGGGCATCCCTCTCCCAAGATCCGTGGGTTGACGGGGTCTTGGATGGTCTAGTGCTACGTCTTGGGATCCTTATCAATTTCTCAGAGCATAGTTCTCTGGTGAGAGAAGTAATCGACGGCTGTCAGCACGACGGCCAGCGCCCAATTGACGAGCTTATCCGGTTGTTCTTAGAGAATCATAAGAGAACAGCAGAGGTAAGCACGCAGCGGACTAGATTTAATATGTTTAACTAACGGCAGCACTTAGGCCGACTCGATGGAAACAAGCCATCTGAATGTTGCCTTTGGGTATCTGGCCGTCCTGCTAGGTTATTTAGCCCTCCATATGCCGGTGCGACAAAAGATAAGATCAAGTCATTCGGCCAAGAGCATCGGTCCCTTGCTCGACTCGATACGAGAGTTTATCGCCTACCACAAGAAAGTGGAACAAGGTCACGCTCCAGAGGAGAGTGAGGACGACGACCCACGGGGCCAAAGCGGCTATACTGAACGTCTTCAAGAACTGGTGCATCGGCTGGAAGACCTGACAGCATACGACTAGATCAGCCACGTGTTTGAGACAGCTAGGCAAGGGCACCACCGCATGGTTGCATGCAGGGGGGTTAATTGTATGGTTGGAACACAGCTGGGACGGGATGCCCGGTGTATTGTAACATAGGGAATGACGAGACTTGAAACGTGTACTATGAAAAGGGAAAGGGGGGCTGTGGTCCGTTGATTTCGACGCAGAATGGAGCACATCCGCGGTGGACTTGTTGGCATTACCTTTTAGGGGGGGCAGGGGGGACGGAGGTTCTTTTGACAAATACCCATAAGTACGAAGCTTGGAGGGCATGGCATTATACCCAGACATATTATGGAAGACACACAGCAAAACTTTAGCCCAATAGCTGCGCTGGTTGCTTGTTTGATTTTTAAACGATACTACAGGATGAATACAACTACCTGCAGAGATGGACGCCTAGTCATCACAGGTGAGGGTGGGCTTCTCACATGCAGCATGGAAGGGTTGCGAAGACCCAGGACAACCCAGGGGACGGAGACAGAAGACAGTGACAGAGATGGATATCTTGCCGGAGCCCGAGGCTGCCCCGCGTCTGTCTGTTTACGGGGCCCATTGTATCGATGATGTTGGTTAAGCCGACATGGAAGCCTTTGATCCACCAGAGCACTGCATGTCGGTCCACGTGGGGCACATGCATTCATTCCCCTTTGCCCTGCTGCTGTTGTGCCATGCTCAGCTCCTTTTGCAGGCTGGAGTTATTAATAGGCAAGCAGTACAGTTCTATCTAGTATGCATGGACGGGTGTATGTATGTTATGTATGTACTATCATACCTAGCAGCCTAGGTAGTACTTAGATCTGGGATGCTGTACCTTGCCTGTCCCAGTTGTTGTACCTTAGCTAGCCGCACATCCACGATCCATTGGCATCTGATCCAGTGTCCAGTTCTAATACGTAGTGTAGTGCCTGCCTATAACTCCGCCCCGCCTACACAACTACGGCATTTCTCACTGCTACAAGACCTCTTCCAGCTCGAGAATCGAAAGACGCCTCCGAACTGATACTTGCGTAGGTAGCGCAACGAGACTTCCTGATTTCCGATGTGTGATCTTGGGTAACATCTGCACGTCATACCACGCGAAATCCAAAGCCGTGCTCGATTCAAAAGATACGGTGTTGCGTTAAAAAGGTGTGCACATCCCCCGGTCGCCGTCCTCATCCCGTGCCCAACCACGCCGACCTCTCTACACACACACACACACACACACACAGAGAGAGAGAGACAGACAGGCACACACCAGCACGTTCACATCTCCCCCACGCTCAATGCCAAAAAGTCACATGTACCATTCTCGCATGGCACCTATATAAAACACGCCTACTAATATAAATTTCCCAGCCCTCCACGTCTCGCGTACAGCGCGCGCCTGTAAATGCCGTCGCCGTCCAAACAGCGGAAAGTCGCCATTGTTGGCAGTCGATCCGTAGGTACGTCTGCTAGCCTAGCTAATCTTTTCTATCCTCCTCATTACTGGCTTCGTTATGCTGCTGCCCAATCGAATGCTGATTCCATAACCCGGGGAATATAGGAAAATCTTCACTGGCCGTACAATTCGTCGATGGCCACTTCGTCGAGAGCTACTATCCCACAATCGAGAACACGTTCAGCAAAGTCATCCGGTTTAAGGGCCAGGATTATGCGACCGAGATTGTAGACACTGCAGGCCAAGTACGAAACATGCACCCTACCTGAACCCTACCTACCCTTCGAAACACCCGGATAGCGGTTGCTGATTGTGGCGTCGCCTACGTGTACAGGATGAGTACAGCATTCTAAACTCGAAGCATTTCATCGGCATCCATGGCTACATGCTGGTCTACTCGGTCTCATCGCTCCCGTCGTTCGAGATGGTGCAGGTGATCCGCGACAAGATACTCAACCACCTGGTTCGTCACCTACGCCCATACCCTCTTCTGTTTTTCCCACACGAATGTATCACAGTGCACCCCGGCTAACGAACGAGAAACCTTACTAGGGCACGGATTGGGTCCCCATCGTCATCGTCGGAAACAAGAGCGACCTGCGGCCCGAGCAGCGACAGGTCAGCCAGGAGGACGGCAAGAAGCTGTCGGAGAAGTTCAACTGCGCGTGGACGGAGGCGAGCGCGCGCTACAACGAGAACGTCGGCAAGGCGTTCGAGCTCCTGATCGCCCAGATCGAGAAGTCCCAGAACCCCAACGAGGCCACCAACGAGGGGAAGTGCCAGATTATGTGATTAGAGGGTGTACAACACGACGACGACGACAATGAAGAACAGCAACATCATCGACATAGAACGGACGTCAAGGGAACGAACTTGGGCCCTGTGAGGCTTGTTGGCTAGGACAGAAAGGCTTAGGTTATTGCAGAGTCTGCAATTGGCACACTCCATCTCTAGAAGGGGGCACTTTTACACCTTAATCAGATCGTGACCACATTTGCGAGCTCTTGCAGCCGAGTGAAAGCATTGTGGTCTGTATTCTATACTCGCGCTTAGAACTAGTTACGGAGTCAATCGAATTTGTTATATAGACTGACTTGCTACATATACGATGTGTGTGTACTGGTTAAGTGTCTATTTGGACCCTCGAAGCAGCAGGATATAAGACGGCGTTCATGTTGGCTATGTAGAGGTACCTCCCAATGCTGGTGCATTCATAACCTGAGGTATTCCAAGTACCTAACCTACAAGTTACAGGTATTAATTGAATCTACAGCGCAGCGGGTGCGGGGGTAGAGTCTTCGAAAATTACAGGGGATTGATTACCTGTCAACTTTTTCGCGATTGTGGCTTGAGGGGCAACTTACCCCGAGACACCAACTGAAAGCATGGGTGCGAGGCGGCAGGTGGGATGTCCGAGCCCCTCCTATTGAGCCCCTCCACAGCCCACTCGTTGCGACTTGGTTGCTTTAAATCAATCAATCACCCCACCAAATTTTGACTGGTGATATCGCGATAGCTGAGAAACACCACACCCGAACATTTTTAATCCATCTCGGCGCCGACAGTCGTTCTCTACCGTCCCGCTGTTTCCCGCACGCTCTCTAAGTACTCGCGAACATGCTTGACGTTCTGGATTTTATAGCCGAGCGGGGCGGCAACCCTGAGAAGATCAGGGAGTCCCAGCGCCGCCGGTTTGCCAGCGTCGAGGTGGTCGACGAGGTGATTGAATTATTCGAGGACAATAGAAGAAGTCGGTGTATCCGCCCAACGTCTTCCGAATATATGACTAACATGTGCTTGCGCCTGTAGCCCAGTATGCGGCCAGCCAGATGAACACCAAGATCAACGAAGTGAACAAGCAGATTGGGTCCAAGAAGAAGGCCAGTTCCCCTCTGACTCACTCGCCCGCCTGTACCTTATTTCCAAGCCAGTCCTGCTGACCGTCCGTACTAGGCCAAGGAGAACTGCGACGACCTGCTGCAGCAGAAAGCCGAGTACGAGAAGGAGAAGAAGGCCCTCCTCGACTCGGCCGCCCAGAAGGACCTTGCCCTGAAGGCGAAGGTCCGGTCGATCGGCAACATCGTCCACGACTCGGTCCCCGTCAACGATAACGAAGACAACAACGTGATCCAGCGCACCTGGGCCCCCGAGGGCGTCACCGTCGAGAAGAAGGACGTGCTCTCCCACCACGAAGTCCTCTTGCGGCTGGACGGTTACGACCCCGATCGCGGCGTCAAGGTGGTTGGCCACAGGGGCTACTTCCTCAGGCAGTGGGGCGTGTTCCTTAACCAGGCATTGATCAATTACGGCCTGGAGTATCTCTCGTCTAAGGGCTTCACCCCATTACAAACTCCGCAGTTCAGTACGTACTATGGGGGGGTTCTCATCACCCAAATCGCATCATCCTAGGAGTTTATATCCACACATTTGAGATGCACCTAGGCCCGGAATCTTCTTAAAGAAGTATATACTGACTGTGGTTGGTGATAGTGCTTAAGGAGTACATGGGGAAGACCGCGCAACTTGAGCAGTTCGACGAGGAGCTGTACAAGGTCATTGATGGCGACGAGAAGAACGACAAATACCTAATTGCGACGTCGGAGCAGCCTATCTCGGCATTCCATGCTGACGAATGGATCATCGCGAGGGATCTGCCTATCAAGTACGCCGGGTTCAGCTCATGCTATCGAAGAGAAGCCGGCTCCCACGGCCGTGATGCGTGGGGCATCTTTCGAGTGCATCAATTCGAGAAGGTGGAGCAGTTTGTCCTCACAGACCCCGAGAAGTCGTGGGAGATGTTCGACGAGATGTTCGCCACCTCAGAGGGGTTCTACAAGTCGCTGGGGCTCCCATACCAAGTGGTCGCCATCGTGTCGGGTGCGCTGAACAACGCGGCGGCCAAGAAATACGACCTCGAGGCGTGGTTCCCCTTCCAGGGCGAGTACAAGGAGCTCGTCTCGTGCTCGAACTGCACAGATTACCAGTCCCGTGCCCTGGAGATCCGGTTCGGTACCAAGACCCAGACCGACGCCAAGAAGAAGTACGTACACGCGCTCAACTCGACGCTGTGCGCCACCGAGAGAGCCCTGTGCTGCATCCTCGAGAACTACCAGACCGAAGACGTAAGTTACAAACGCCCGCCGGGTGCGGTCATGAGGACGGACGGACGGACGGACGGACGAAGGTACTAATCATATCTATCTATCTAGGGTCTCCGGGTTCCCGAGCCGCTACGGAAGTACCTCCCAGGCGCCCCCGAGTTCATCCCGTTCACGAAGGAGCTGCCCAAGGACTCGACGTCGCAGAAGGCCAAGTCCAAGGCCGAGAAGGGGGCCAAGAAGACGGTGGCCGCGGCGGGCGCCGCGGTGGCGGAAGCCGGACAGAAGCTGAAGGATATGGCTGTCTAATGACTACTGTGTAGTTTCCGACGGACGATCATCAGAAACATAGATCGACAGGGGTTATTGATGAGTGCACGATGTCAACGGTTTATAGACCCGTCTTATTGATAGAAAGACGGTGAGAAATGAAGTTGGTTGATTTCCACCACAGGATTTCCACAATCGGGGTTTTGCAGATGTCGGTACTGGACCTTATCACGGCTAGATCGTAGAGGTACTACATATGACTTCTTCGAGGTCTCGTTTTAGCAGCATGACACCAAGTTTCACAAGACATGAATCATACTTTCCCCCGTGCGGTGGTTGAATATGCAACAGCGACTATAGAATTGACATGATTCTGTAAATCAAAGATGCACGAAGGTGTAGTCTGTGTAAAAGGGGCAATGACGATAGTCTGGCTGGCTACTTTGTAAGTATCTACTTGAATATGAAGTTAGAGGGGTCTCGAAGAATGCATGCAACCGGGCGCCGCCTAGTCTAGGTACCTAGGTAGCATTGGCCGGATTCAGCAGGGGGTCTGATGCATCTAAACGACGCATTTACGAAAGCCCACACACGTTTGATCGGGGCATTCGTTCAACAAGCAACGTACAAAGGGCAAACACAACAATCATGCACATACAGCTGTCCTGGTGACCTTCAATTGGTTGTAGATTATAAACGCGGTTCCTCATGGTACATATGCACGGGGATCAGGTATCCGGTGCTTTCAAATCAGATCCGGGCCCTTTTTCCTACCCAAGTCAGGTCGCCCTGTCGCCGCCGGCAACCTCAACCACCCGAAGCGTAAGCCTTCGCATTCCGCGTCCGGGTGACGTTTCCGGCGTGTGCCAGCCCTGAGGCGTGTCAGGCGTATCGGGTATCAGCCGCTCGCGGCTTCCGTCCATCAGGTAGTGCTGGTCTGGTCAGGCTGGGCGTAACGGGCTGCTGGGCTGGTGGAATGGTGCGTTACATGCCCGTTCTTTTCAGCCTCGTAACAACCTCCAATTACCGTTGGCCGACCGAGAGGCTGTTTGCGTAATCCGCCTGATTTTCCCTGACGAACCGCCCGCCAGTCGACCAAGCCGCTTTGAGGCCCAAGCCCTCTATTCACACCCTTGCTGCGCAGCTCGGAGGTGGTGCTCATCTCCCATGAGGGCCCACGGGCAGTTCCAAGCGCATCGGTTGTAGGACACCCGCATAGAATACCTACTACATCCAGTCTATGACGGATGCGTTGCAAGATATCGCCGCCGCCGCTGCCACCACCGCCCCCACCATGGCGAACGGCGTTACCTGTCCGTTTTGCGGCTACAAAACCGACACCGAGTATGCCATCCTCCTTGTAAGTCCTGCTGCCGGGCTCCCCGGGCCCCGCTCCACCCCCCTCCCCTTTCCCGGCGCTGAGCGTTTCCCTTTTTCTCTTTGTTATAGCACTTGGAGACTCTGCATGCGGAAGGCAAGTCGCCCTTCGTCGCGGACGACGAAGACGCGAACGGCTTCGACCCCGACGTGAGCGTCGAGGAGGCCGAGTGTCCCATCGACGGGTGCGGCCAGGTGCTCGGCCTGACCGACCTAGACGACCACATCGAACTGCATGCGGCCGAGGTGGTGGAGGAGGACGAGCCGGAGCCGGGGCCGGGGCCGGGCCCCGCTGAGACACCGCGTCACCCTAGCGATGCCCAGGCCGCCGCGCGTTTCGACGGTTACCAGTCCCCTTATATGCTCGGTGGGAATGGGGTGGCCCAGCACCAGAGTAGTAGTAGTCGGCCTCCCCGGCCTCACTACCCCGAACGCGCGGCGCATCAGCCCCACGACAGCAGCAGCAGCAGCCAGTCCAAGTCCATCGAGAAGTGGAAGCAGATCCTCCACATGCCTTCGTCCAAGAAGACGTACGCGGCGACGCACCTGTCGTCGACGTCGTCGGGCAGGGACTCGCCGTCGCCGCACAGGAGGCTAGGTGTAGGTTCCATCCATCCATCCATCCATCCACCAGATCAAGACAGGCTCCCCAAACCGTCCCTTCCCTCCTCTAACCTTGCCTTCGAATACTCCTATAGCCGACGTTTATGTATGTACTAACACGCGATCTCGTCTCGCCTAGAAAGAGGAGCTGGGGAAGTATGCGCACGAGAACCGGATGCCGGATTGGCTCGTGTCGCTGCTGAAGCAGGGCAGCTACGAGAGCACGCAGGGTTAGTTAATTCGCCGTCCACGCGATTCCCCCACCAGGGTCCCCGCCGTGCGCAGAGCTTACGAATCCCCCCATCTGTGTATCACAGGCATGATAGCGGTCCTAGAGCAGCTGCTGGAACAGAACCCCACGACGGAGTACGCGTTTCTCTGCCACCCCACCGTTCAGCATATCTCCAAGCTGCGAAAAGAAGGTATGGTATACACCGATCTTCTCAACCATCGAGGAACCCCTACTCGTATTCCCAAAGCCACCGTCAAACCGGGTGGACTTGTTGGCTGACCGGCCTTCTCCCCAGGGAGCTTCTGCGGGTACCGCAACATTCAGATGCTGGTCTCGTACGTCGTCGGGGCGGGCGCGCCGGGCACCGAGGCCTTCCGCGGCAAGATCCCGAGCATCTTCCGCATCCAGGACTACATCGAAAACGCCTGGGACATGGGCATCAACGCCCAGGGCAGGATAGAGACCGGGGGCGTTAAGGGCACTCGCAAGTACATCGGCACGCCAGAGGTAGGCACACACACACACACACACACAACATACCAGAAAGCGTCCGTTCGTTCTTCGCTAATACAGAGGCGACATAGGCCCAAGCCATTTTCTCCAGCCTAGGCATACCGTGAGTCTCTCACCCTCCCAGGCCCGGTTCATCTGAGGGCTGGCACTAGCTAACGCGGCGTTCCCAAGGTGCGAGGCGCAGGGGTTCAAGGTCGCGGAGCCGGGCGTGGCGGAGGACATGCTGTTCACGGCGGTGCGGCGGTACTTCGAGTCGGCGCCGCACAACGCGCGGGACAAGGTGCGCTGCACGACGCTGCCGCCCATCTACTTCCAGCACCGGGGCCACTCGCTCACGGTGGTGGGGCTCGAGAAGCGGCGCGGCGGCGCGCTCGAGCTGCTCGTCTTCGACCCCTTCTTCCACGACCCCCGCACCATCACCCGCTGCATCGGCCGCCGCTTCCTGCACCGCAACCCCGACTCCGCCCTCAAGGTCTACCGCCGCGGGTCCAAGTACCTCAGGAGGTACCACGAGTTCGAGATCCTCAAGTACGTCGCGCGACGTCTTAACAACACGCTTTGTCTATTACCCAATCCACCACCCCCTTCACTACCCCTTTTCCCAAATCAAAGAACAGCGCAACTCTATCGCGTGCCTTTTTTTTTTTCTCGTCTCTTCTTTTTCTTCTTTACTTCTTCTTTGTCCTGCTAGGGCTATTCTGACTTCGACGTGTCCTGTCTAGGTTGACTAAGAACTGACCAAACCAAACCAAACCATACCCTGTGATCGCCGCCACCCTTACACTACATGAAAGGAGGGGCCGGCCGGCCGCGGGTTTTCTTCCGGCTGAAGAAGATGTTTATATGATAGACAGACAAGCAAATGGCGGGGGTCGGGCGTTTTTTTTATCGGGAAATCATTTATAAGATATCTATGGAATAAGTAGTACATACTTGGCGTAGGCGGTCGAGTCAATTTGCTTGACCCCTCGACCAGACCAGACCTGACTTGACCCGACTTTGACCTTATTCGGATGATAATTTTGTGTGCATACAAGTACATACCTACTTAGTTAGGCATAGCATAACATGGCATGGCATAAGCAGTTTCCCATGGTTTGCGGCATGGTGGTATATCGTCGCTCGTCGCTTTATTTTAGCGCAAATGAGCCTGTTGCTGTTCGTGTTCTTGTTCATGATCTTATATTCCTACTTTCTGGCCTTATACATTTTAGGTATATGGACTATGCACTCATTTTTCTTTTCTTTTTTATACGCACATATGTATTCATGTTAGTATTTCTCTATGCATTGATGTGCTATCCAGTATATCTATAGCATCACACGAACCAGTTTTTAGCTGTCTTTTGTCTACCCTAATGCTGCCTGTTTCCAGACCCCTGAACTAGCTCAGTCTTCTTCCTCATTGCCGCTGCATAGCGTTCGTCCGTGCTGGCGCTATATCTATTCCTTCATGCCGTCCTCGATCCACGCCCGCAGCTTCTCGAGCGCCTTGAACCGGTGCGAGATCTTGTTCTTGGCCGCCTTGTCCATCTCAGCGTAGCTTTGTTGCGCCGTTAGTCCTATTACTCGGCATGACGTGTATACGTATAGGCATGTGTATAGGGATATCCAGACGATTTGGATATAAGCAAGAATAAAGGGGGTTGAGGGGAAAGGGAAAGGGAAAGGGTGAGGAGAGACTCACGTTTGGCCTTCGTATTCGAAGATCGGATCCCAGCCTGTGTAGTTCGGGCAAGTTAGTCGTCAAGTTAGTCCGTTGGTGTGCGGATGTGAGTGTAGCGGACCAAACGACGTACCGAAATTAGTCGGGCCTCTCGCCGGCACGATCTTGCCCTGTTTAGGTGAATGATGGTATTAGTCTACATCTCTCCTCTCGCTTCGTATTGCTCTATTATCGCATCTCCAGAGGATATAGCAAGTACTATTAACTCTCCAAGGCACGATGGAGAAAGAAGCAATACTCACGTGCGTGCGGCCCTGGAACAGCAGGGGCTCGTGGCCGGGCCCCCTGGAGAAGGCGAAGGTGCAGACGGCCTGCGCCGACTTGTCGTCGTAGGCCGCCAGCAGGTTGTTGAGGCCGGCGTGGCCGATGGACTTCATGAACCATTTGCTGGTTTGCTGTGTGAGTCAAGGTCCCCTTTTTAAGATGCTTTATATGAATCTCTTATATGTCCCTCTCCTCCCTTCCTTGAGATACGAAAGAGGACTATAGCTACGGCAGGGAGAAGGAGTATCTACCAGCAGCGTTTCCATGAGAGGCTATGTGGTGAGGATAGAGAGAGGGAGGCACTATGAGAGGAAAGTCACGCACATGTAAGGTCCCGGAAGCCCGTTCAGCGCATCGAAGCACAGGCAGGTGTCCTCGACGAGCACGGGGCCGCCGACCCGGTCTGCTGCTACGCGGCACTTCTCTGTAGATTGACAACGAAGGACGGTCAGCACGAGAAAATTCGAGGAACATCATTCGTCCGAATACGCACCGAGCGTCACCTCCTCGAGCGTGCCCTGGATCTCGGGCAGGTCCACCGACTGGCTCTGCACGGTGATGGCGGGCTCGAGGATCGCCTTCACCTCGACCAGCTTGTTGGCGTTGCCGGTTATGAAGTTGACGATGGGTGAGTTGGCCGCCATGACTGTTTGCTTTTTCCCGTGAGTCGCTTCTGCGTTTGTGTGTGTGTGTGTGTGTGTGTGTGTGTGTGGATGAACGTAGTTTGATCGTGCTCTTCCACAAACGGATGAGTACTCAAGTAGGTGTGAGCTGTAAAATGCAAGCCTCGGGTCTTACCTAAATCTGAGATGAAGGAAATCTTGCTAGCAACCGGTGTGAGTAAGGACACCGGATGCGAGTTGAAATTGGCTTGCCTGCTCGTAGTAAATATATCAGTTCTTATACTCGCAGCACGTTGTGAGGAGACCGCGGAACAGTCATACACACACAATTTGTTTCTTCGGCGTGACAAATCCGGCGATATGCAACCTTGCCGACCTCAATCTAGCGGCAGCGACGCCGGCTTTTTAGGGGTCTTCGGCGCGCCTTAGCGCTGCAATGCGGACACTAAAACACAGCACTAGAAACTGCTGGATTTTGACTGCCGTTCGCTATGATTGGAGGCTCTTATTTACATGCCCTATACTACCTACCTAACCTTAGGTACCTAACCAATGTTGCGCATACGGCTCAGGTCAGGCAAGCTCAACTGGCCTACCCTACACTACACCCGGGATTCTTATATTCGTATATCTATACCGTTATACCTATTCTATACCTAGGTTTACAGCTCATGGATGGCTATCGTGTATTATCACGGTTCAGGGATAAGCGAAATAGTAGGCAGAATCTTCATAGCATGCATCTAAGTATGTGTGTGTACATAATGTACGTATGTATCATGGGTATCACGGTCGCATTTTCTTCATCACCACCGGTTATCTGCACCGGGGCTCCTTATTACGTACAACATGGTAGGGCAGTCCAGTCCTGCCCAAGTAAGAAGCCTACTTCTTCCCATCGCCATCACCACGAGACCCCTCCCCCTCCTCCTCCCCGCCGCTGTGGTCCTTCTTCCACTGCTTGACCCACGCCTCGATGCGGTCGACGTTGCTCTCCATCTCCTCGGTCGTGTTGCTCGTGAGCTCGACGACGATCTGCTCCGCGTACGCGTCCCGCGCCTCCTGCAGCAGCACCTCCATGATCTCCGAGTCCAGGTTCTCCTGCAGCTTGGCCTCGGGGTATTTCCTGCGAGTTTGTCACGTATAGTCAGCATCGTCTCCCATGTTACCACATAAAGGTCTGCTAGGAAAACATGAGGTGAGGTGATCAAGATTCGGGGGAGTAAGTAGACAGACACCTAGGCAAGGCACAGGTAGAATGGCATAAGCAGCGATGTCAACCACGACGTAGTATGTAGCCAAACCGCATATGTGCGCAAAGACAAGACAAAAAAAAAAACGCCAAACCCACCTCGCAGCCAGCCGATCATACAGCGTGCTCGAGTCGACGCGGAGGACGACGACGAGGTCGACCCAGCTCTCGGGGAACAGGTCGCAGGCGTGCCAGTCGATGACGCAGCCGCCGTCCCCGCCGGCGGCCGCGGGCTCGAGCGCGTCGAGCAGGCGGTCCTCGTCGACGACCCAGCTGGCGAACCGCTCGTCCCAGCCCTCGTGGCAGCCCTGCTCCCGCACCACCCGGTTCACCGACACGTGCCGCAGCCCGGGCACCCGCTCCGCCAGCGCCTCGCAGTGCGTCGTCTTGCCCGTCCCCGGCGTCCCCGTGATCACGATGTTCGGGTTGGCGCGCATGGCTGGGCTGGGCTGGGCTGGCTCTTCTGCCTTCTGCGCCTGTCTTTCTCCTTCTCGCTACGAGGTCTTCCCTCCTTTCTTTTTTCCCCCCTTGGTCGATTCCTGGCTCTCTAACTGACTTGCTGGCTGATTTTAGGTTGTAGCCTCTTCCTTCCGCTCCTGTGGCAGATGCCGAGTCTGTGTGTTTGCCTGTATGTCTCTGTACACGCACAATCTGTATTGAAGCCTGACAAATGGGCCGGCTAAAACAATGGCCACTAGAGCCGGGATGTTCAAAATGGCGTTTCGTCAATTTGACAGATTTACTCGCCCAGCAGGTTTTGCGCAAAATAAGAATACGGGAACTTTGATGTTAACGTAGTAGGTACCATCGGTACAGTGAAATTTATCAATTTACATGGTACAGGATTTTAGGCCTGGGTCACGTGCAACCATCATCAATCACAACACACCCAAGTATGAATGTGCCGAACCGGCTCGAGACCAAATATTAGATTCCAATCCCCCAAGGAATCAAACGATCGTGATGACAACATGGACGGGAATCATGGCCCCCCCTAAAGCTGATGTTGAAAAGTTTTTACAGCCAGACACCTAGATGCTACAGTATCTCGTCTCGTCTCTTTCATACACACACACACACACACACTCTCTCTCTCTCTCCTGGCCGGCCCCAGGGCCTGACCACAACGACAACGACAATGACAACAAAAAAGCAGCTTCAAACGCCCGATCCATGGTTCCGCGTGAGCTCTTCTAGTTCAATCAATCATGCCTCGATATCCATTAAAGTGTACCCTCTCTCTAGCTCGCCCGAAACCTGGTCAATCTCGTCATGTCTCTCACCCACACACAAACGGTCTGCAACGTGCTGTCCATCTATCATACTTCGTTCAAATCATGGTCGACATGTCTCAGGCAATTCGGATCGATCGTCAGCAGCAAGCAGCTTGGAAACCCCCCGGGGTCATGAGGTCATGGGGTCGCGGTGCCTCGTCTACGCATCCTCCGCCTCGACCTCGTCTACCTCCTCCAATTGGCCGTTGGCCTCGTATTCGTCCGCCTCCATCTTCTCCTGCTGAGCGATAGCCTGGGCAGATACTATCTCGGCTAATCTCTTGAGTCGAGGTGTTTGCAACCCTGTGCGAGTTCACGTTAGCCCGGCTCCGTCTAACTCCGGTAGGAACGCCAACTTACACGACGGTGTATATGTCTCCAGAGCGGTGATTGCTCGTGGCTCCGCGATCTCATAGCCACCGCTGTCGTCCATATCTACAGCTGTCAATAGAAGGACGTCGCCCTTCTCGCTCACCCTAGACGCTACAGCCTTCATGATCTCTCCATTGATCGGCTGTTCGTAGTCTGCCACGAGGTACTGGTTCAGTAGCTTCTGGATTTGGTTGGGGGACAGCCTGCAAGGGAAGATTAGCATACCGAGTACCACCGGGTATCGGACGACACTTACATCCAGCAGATATCCTGAATGATCTCTATATCGTTCAAGGTTGCCTTCTTAAGTTGCAGAAGCTTGGTCGCTTGCTAGGAGGGTGGTCAGCTGCCGTAGTATTGAAGAGCGGGTTGCAATAACTCCTAGTCAACTCACCATCAAATGCTCAAGTTGCAGAATGCCTTCGGGCATATCGTGGCTCTTGCACCACTCCTCGATTCGAGTGATGTTGTAGTTGATCTGCAGGCCACGTTTCCACGAGAGGAAGTTTCGTCGCATGAGCAGGTCGTTGAACGCTGTAACACCAACCAACTTGAGGAGCTCCGTGATAGTCTGCATAATGATGAAGTCTTCTAGGTAGTAAGCCTTCATCGCCCTGAAGACGCTGTTTAGCAGGCTGAGCAGGTTATCCATGCTGTAGGCAGGTTGCGAGTTCGTCTGCAACAGCTTGCCAAGGAATCTGTTACTTTCGTTCGTGACAAAGCCGGGCAGTGACTGAGACTCGATGATGGCCGGAATGACCATCTTGTGTAGCTTCTTCTTGAGAATCTTCATCCAGGTGTGGTAGATGTTGAACTCCAAGTTCTCGAGGTCGAGCTTGACGATCTCCAGCAGTCGGTCGTACTCATAATTGTCCGTCTTCTGTGCTTCGTACCAGTCCTCGGCCAGGAAAACGAACGAGAGCATCTCGTGCACGTTGGATAGCCAGAAGGCACCAGGGTTAATGGTGTCTTCGCCGTCATAGTGCATGACCACGTGTTGGATCGACTGCATGACGTTGGCCAGGAACCTCTCGGATTCCTTCACAAAGCCGTTGTTCCACATCTCCGACGTGACCAGGTTGATTAGGTAGGACGGGAAGAGAACCTCCTTGTCCGAGGGTGGCGGGTTCGTGTTCGGTGATGGTATCTTGAGGTTCTTGATGAGACCCATGGTGACCTCGTCGTTTAGACCATCCTCGTCGGCAAGCAGGTTCTCCAGTTCCACCTCGATACTGTCCACGCCCGGTACGAAGGTGCTGGCACCAGGCCGGTGGGTCCCGCCGGCAACAGCCATGGAAACAGGGCGGGGGTTGTAGGCGGCGCTGAAGCGATCCATGCCGCTGGGCTCCATGCCGGCACTTCGCCGCTTGGGTTTCTTGGACGAAACCAGGTTGATTAAGCCGTTGGCAGGAGGAGTGACCGTATTGCCATTGGTGAGCTCTCCGTTGACAGGGCCAGCCCGCCTGGCCAGCTCGAGTTCCTCTGCCATCTGCGCCAGCTGCTCCCGCAACGTCGACTTCTCGGTCTCGTGCTCTGCCGTCTCTTGTCGAATCCGCTCCAGCTCTGCATTGGCGGAGCGAAGAGACTCTTTCAGTTCCCGCTCTTCCTCCTGCATCCTCTTGACGTTCTGCGTGGATTCGTCGAAGTTGTGTTGCAACTTCTTCATGTCTTCTTCCATGGCCTGCAGCTTCGCAACGGCAATACCAGCCTGGTTGGCTTCCGCCTGAAGCTCTTTTGACCGCGTCTCGAGCGCGTTGTGACGGCTCTTCCATGACTTGATTTGGCCTTCGTAGTTTTCGATCTGGCCTGTGAGGGTCTTGTTTTGGCTCTTCATCGAACCCAGTGACTGCGTCAGTTCGACGACCTTGTTTTCCAGCTTGTAGGATATCTGCTTCAGATCGCGAGCTTCCTCGCGGACCTTCTTGTATCCCTTTCTGGCCGCTCTTCCGCGCCACAGGCTCTGGATTAGAATGACCTTTCTGCGGTAGCTTCTCCAAGTCAGGAGTCGGCGTCTCGATCGCCACACTCGTTGGATCAGCATAACAGCATTGCCCACACGAGTTTCCATGATCTCTTTCCTTCGCAGGTAACCCTTGGCGACAGCCTGTACGAGTATGACGTTGTTGCGAATCCGCAAGAACGCCTTTCGTTGCTTGTACCCCTTCCATACCTTTTGGATAGTGGTCGCAGCCTTGGCCGTGCGTAGCTCCTGCGCCTTCCTCCGGGTCACTTGAGCTCGGCTGAGAGACTGGAAGGTAATGATGGCCTCTCTGGCTTCGAGGTACTTGCGACGGTAATGCTTAGCCCTAAGATTCTTTTGGATCATGATGGCGGCCCCGCTCATGCGCTGCTGGCGCATATTCTCCAGGTGAGCCAGCATACCCGCGCGGAAAAAGATCTTGGTCAAACCCAGTTGGTAAGTGTCGGTTCCCGAACCGCTCCCGGAACCAAGCGCGTGAGCGAGAATCTCCTTCACCAGCTGTCGAATTTCCGTCTGCCATCGGGTAGACGGGATCAGGAGGTAGTATCGCAGAGCAAATTCCTCGTAGGTCCAACGGCCCGGATAACCAGCACAACTAATGCGGATGGTTTCGAGGACACCACAAGCTCTCAGCTGGCTGAGGACCATGGGGCCCTCGAACTTCCAGGCGGCCTTACCCTCGTTGGGCTTGATACATCGGATATAATGGACATTGGTGTTGCCGATGGTAGTCATCAGCTCGATCAGCGAAGAGCGGAAGATACCACCAAGAGTTGGCTTGCGGTTAACAGCGACTCCTATCTTCCTCCCTGGCGTAGGCTTGGCAACAGCAGAACTAGACGCGGCGACGTCCTTTTCGCGGACAGCCGATGCCGCAGCAAGCACCTTGCCAAGGAATTTATTTGTCGAAGCACGAAGGACTTCCATGTGCTCATCGGGCACTGTATCCCTATTCTTCTCGATGAAACCGTCTGATTCATACGTGACGTCCACAGCATAATGTTTGACGGTAAAAGAAGATTTGCCGAATCGAGGCTTCTTGTAGAACTTGTTCTTGTCGGCGGCAAAGTTGTGATGCAGCTTGGTAACAAATTGCTCGTCCGTACCCATGGGCAGCCTCGACTCTTCGTCAAGAAGCGACAAAACACCTATCTTGCCCTCGATTAAATCAATACAAGGCTGGTTGTCCGAGAACTCGATGAAAGTCCAGTCGATCTGCTCTCGAACATATTCTTCCTGCTCAAGCCGAAACACGTGCGAGTTGAATTGCTGTTGCAGCTTCTCATTGGCATAGTTGATGCAAAACTGTTCGAAGGAGTTCTTGGCGAAGTGCTCGAACCCGTAGATGTCGAGAACGCCGATGAAGGAATTAACACGGCTTAAGACCTCGTCGCTGGCAAGACTCCTGTTGATGATCTCTACGAGCCAGTCGAATAAGCTCGAGTAGATGAACTTAGCAACGGAGTCACGGACGACTGTAGCTTGCTGCTGCGTCAGGTTTGAGACGATCTTCTCGCCACGGGTGACAAGTTGCTTCTTCACAATCCATTTGGCGAAGTTGGTCGCGTCAATACCAAGAATGGAACAGGCACGCTCTAGAGAGGGCTCCGTCGGTGCTAGTACGCTGTCGCTCCGGGAGGCACCGATCTTAACATTACCCAGATGCAGCAGACCAGCAAGGAGCTTGAAGATGCCGACCTGCTGGGCGTCGTCAATGCCGATCGTCTTAAGCGACGTCTTGGTAGCCGCAAATTCGGCCTTGTCATCGACACCATCGATAGTCGGTGCATGACCTTGATTTAGGTAGTCGAACTGCTCGACTGGTAGAAGGCCGAGCTCCTGTCGCTCCTTATCCGTCGCACCCGCCAAAAACTGGTAGAAAATATGGTAATTTCTCTCCTTTAGCGGCTGGAAATTCAACCTTGACCGCTCTAGCAGATAAGTCCTGATCCTGGCACCGATGATATTTGTCTTGCTGTCGAACATGATCTCGATATACTTTCCGAATCTAGACGAGTTATCATTTCGCGTTGTCTTGGCATTTCCGAAGGCTTCCATGATGGGGTTGGTCGCCAGAATCTGCTCTTCCGTTTCACTCATCGCCTCGGCACCCTTCCTGATTCTAGTGCCGGGGTTGTCCGGAGATTCTCTCGTAGCGAAGTATCGCATGATATACTTTGCACTGACAGTCTTTCCAGCACCAGACTCTCCGGAGACCACGACAGTCTGATTTCTGCCATCTTTCACCATTTTCCTGGACGCACCATGTTAGTTGTGTACACAGAAGCCGACGGTGGAGGGTTTGTATATATTCACATGAAGGCCTCCTCGGCAATGGCAAAAAGATGGGGTGCCTGCGTCTCCCTCTGCTTGCCAGTATAGATCTGGATCATGTCTGGTACGTAGAGGGAGTCGACTCGAGCAAAAGGATTCGTGGCTATCAGCACTATACCACTGTACGTATAGATCTCTTTTTGGGCATATCGGAGACGGATGGCTTGAAGTACTGTCGGGGGGCAGACGGGTTAGCAAGGGGAGCTCCGAGTAGGTCGGCAAAAGCTTGCATAGGCAACGTACCAGCTGGTTCATTAAGATGAGACAGATTCGTCAAGTCGTCGCTGGCTTCGAGCATAGAGGGGTTCATGAGCGGCGGCAGAGACGGGTGGCTGGAATTTTGCATAGCCTCCAGAGAGAGCTCAACCGTCTTGGTCTGGACCACGAGAACGAGAGCGTGGTTAGCCTGGTCCTAAACAGCAAAGAGATCCAGATCCAGATCCGCATACCTCTTCATTTTCGAGCTGGAAGACTAAGGTGACCTTGTCGCCGTCAACGGTCTTCTTGACAACCTCAGATGCCACCCACCCCTCGGTGGCATCCGGTTGCCAAGCTCTCGTACCAACATCGTAGCTATGCGACATGGGAGGCTGTTTGCAGCTTCGGCCGGAGGACTGGACGGGCGGAGGATTTGTCGCGTCGGGAGAGAGGTGGAAAGGACGTCGGGACACTCAGGGGGAAGCGATAGCACGAGGCATTCGTGTAAGTTACCTAGGCCTTGGGTTGGATGGGCGAAAGCAGACCGACCAAGTATCTACTGAAAGAAGAGGCCTGCAGCCACTGAAAAAAAAAGCTGCTGCAAAGAAAGAATGCACGGGAGAGGGTATCTGGAATCGCACTTCAGCGAGGATGGCAGGAATAGGTTTCACGCGCGAGGAAAACGTGAAGATGGATTTTATCGATCCAGTACCAGTTACCAGTTACCAGACCGTCTGTCTCATGGGAAGTTCAAAGCTAAGATCGAGGTAGCGGTACGGTAGGTACAGCAGGTTGACATTGACACCAGCCTTCCAGGGCTCCCACTACTCTCGAATTTTGGGGGGGATAAAGGGAGCACGCCTTGCCTATTGCAGCCTAGCACCGCAGCAACAGGGGTCAAAAAGGGTCCCTAGCCATTCCCTAGCCATTCACTGGCCATCCCCTAACCATTCAATCTTCTGCGAAGCCGGGTCTACCTTGTTTGTTTTCCACGCGAGGTATCGGCAACCTAGCGTCTTGGTGTCTCCGGCGCTGCACATTTGGGTACAGACTACACTGCACCTCTCGTTTCTACTCCCTTTCTCTTGCAGAGAGCGCGCAGTCTATCTGCACTCACCGACAAAGCGTCAAGTCCCGTCTACCTCCTTGGACGATCCATAAGTTTTCCGTTCTGCTGCCGTGGCACCCTGATGATTGACGACAGGCCAGGAATCAAATCTGGATGTTCGCGAAAACAGCGACCGAGATGCCTGCCTACAACTTGATGTACTATGTAGGTGCCATGTAATTATCCCGTCTATTCTGGAATTCCACGTTCGTCATGCGTAGGTAGGTAATGGACGTAATGGACATGGATCGAGGCCGGTGTCTACAACCTACAACCTACAACCTACATACACGACATTAGGCGCGGCAGCGGGTTGCAGTCAGGCTCTAGCTGCTTCGAATGGCAACAAAATCTCTATCTCCACGCCGCAAGTTTACATATACATAGTAGTGCCTATTGCGTATAGCGCACTTGCCCAGAACGTCGATACCTATGGATAGGTAGCTTCCTGGTCCCCAGCAACGCTCTATCCCAGATTCCACTCTGGGGGGACCTGAACAGGTCTGACCGTCTGATGAGAAAGAACTTTTCTGGATACCTGGAAGGGAACCCCCCCCCCCCCAACACACCATGTTTCCTGTTTTATCCTGTTGCTCAGGTCTGTTCCGTTCGTCTTCTTTCTCTCAATGTCAATTCAATTTTTTGCCAACCTCCAAAAGTTGTGAAACGTTCAAACGTTCAAACGTCCATTCTGCATACCTCCCCGTTGCGAAGCAGACACCTCATATGCAGGGGAAGGAACCCTAAAGACCTACCTGCATCATGATGTATACTACATAATGTATAAGCTCAGGTCGGTACATTTAGGTACCTCAATGCCTCCTACCTCTACACCGGATTCAATCACTTCACTACGTACCCGAAGTGTGCCGCCGCCTCTAGCAGGTAGGTACCTACCTAGGTCGAGTTTCACTACAGCTGTGCCGATCCGAAACTGGTATCCATACCGGTAAATGGTTTGCAGTAGTATTTATTGGTCGATAATCATCTCCGTGCAGGTGCCAATGTTGAGACTGCGCTGGATATGTCAAATAATAGACATAGTCTCGAACTATACCGGCCTGGCGCCCGTACCCGTACAGCCGTACCAACACACCGTCTACCTGCTGCGTAGAGATCTAGCCGCCCCAGCATGAAACCGTATGTAGTACTACCTAAGCCCACCGCCGGTCGTCGTCGTCGTCATACTCATAGTAGCCATGTACCCTACAAACCCCCATCATGGGTCCAAGCGCCGCCGGAAGACTACCGCGACCGTTCCAGACTTGAACGAACGAGATGGAGGAATTCGCGAGACAAGAAGCGAAAGAAAAAGAAAAAAAGGAAGAAAAAATCAAGTTTTGATGATGAGAGTGGGATTCGAACCCACGAGGGTTTCCCCACGAGGAAGTGATGTTAAGGTAACCTTAACCTCGCGCCATGGACCAACTCGGCCATCTCACCATGTTCTATTGGTTGGAGAAGCTGCTTGCTACCTAGTTATCTATAGGCCTGATCCGTCGTCGGCCTACTACGTCGTAGGTAGGAGGGTCATCGAACACCAACCTTCCTACTACCTAGGTACTAGTGCTACTAGGGTAGCCCTTCAAGACTCCCGTTTGCTATGATGCAGGGCTTACACATACTTCGTACGTACCCAGGCAGCCGGGTGGTTAGGTAGGCAGTGACGTTTCGTAGGAGCATTGCCATTTCAAAAGTTTTCGTAATGCCTCGCCAGGACATATGTAGAAAAGCGAATGAACAAACACTCAGGCTGTTGGTGCTTTGGCAACTTTCGGGGGTAAATAATTAGTTAGTAGAACCCCGGCAGGTATGTATTATTACGTGTCCGCCCCCCGGCGTACCTACTTTACCGACAGCCCGGGCAGACCGGGTTACGGACCCCGGTCAACCATCACGAAAATCGGCTTCATGCGGTTCTACTAGGTAGTGCTTCCCACATATGGGGATAATCGATCCCATCGAGATGGCTGTTGTTCATCGCGGAGAGTAAAGTACGGAAGGAAGGCGTTTTTTGCTCTCATTGTTTTTACGCTGCCCGCTACATACCTTGTTGTGCTTTTCGGCTTTCTATGTTGAACCTTACGCCCGCCCTTTTCTCTACACATAACCGGGCCGCTTTGCTTGCCTCCGTGTCCTCCATATGTAACGTTATCTTGGTCCATAAGTTGAATTATATACATCTAAGGAGTTTTTCGCGTCTTCACACGATTCATCAGTCTGTACCCTTTTTACCACCCCTCAGAGATTCTTGGCGGAAAGTTGTCTAGTAGAGTACACGGGTCACGATGCGGGCTGCACAGGTTAGCTGCGATCAAGTCCGTCACGGCGACGTTGCTGGTCAGCACTTACAGTTCAGAGCCTCCAGCGCGTCGTGTATATCCCTGATGTCGCTGGTTTGGACATCGCTGACGTCTGCCATGAGATAGGCCAACTACAAGGGTTAGTACCTAAACGATGCACAGGCGGACGATTGGGAAAACATACATCGCCCTTGCTGTCACTGATCTGTTTGTCGACGTTGTGGTTACCCAGGATCTCGTTGACTGTCCAAATGTGAGTATTATCAAACGTGAGAACATGTATCGTTTTGGACTAACCCTTGCGAAGGACACCGGGGATGTTGTTGTGGATGTAAATAACCTGCGGCCAGTTAGGGGTCATTCTCGGGGGCTATGGTCCAAGAGTATTGCTTACGCGTGCATGGTTGGGCTCCTCGAGGGTTAGCGAACGTAAGTTGACCTCGGGCATGTTGACGCTGCCCAGGGTGATACCCAGGTTGATGTATCGAACTAAAGCATCGCCGACTATCCAACGCCCTCATGTCAGCAAGGGTCTCGAGAGAAGACCTTCAGGTCAAAATACCTTCAACGCCAATTGCTCTTTGCGCCTCCTCAGTGCTGCCGCCGATATGCGGGGTGAGTATGATGTTCTTCAGGCTGCGCAGGTCCTCCTCGAAGCCGTTCAGGTTGTTCAAGAAATAGTCGCCATTCGCGCGAGGTTCCTGCGGGTAAACGTCCAATGCAGCTCCTGCGATCTTCCCGTTTCGCGATGCGTTAATTAGGGCAGGAAGGTCCACGACCGTTCCACGGCTGGCATTGATGAGGTACGAGCCCTCCTTCATCTGCTCAAGTTGCGTGGTAGAGATCATGTTCTTGGTTTCAGGGAGCTCCGGCACGTGTAAGGTGACAAAGTCGGCTTCGCCCAGGAGCTCCTGTAGGGTGGGCACCTGTCGCGCGGTACCGAGCGCCATCAGGTTCACGACGTCGTAATAGATGACGTTCATACCCATGGCCTCCGCCAGGACGGAGAGCTGCGAGCCAATGTGCCCGTAGCCGACAATGCCTTCGAGGTGGACGACGTTAGCTTGAGCGCGAATGACGGGTATCAAGAGCTGACGCAGTGCGTACCCAGCGTTTTGCCACGGATCTCCCAGCATTTGCTGCTCACTTTGTTCCAGGTGCCTCGGTGCATCTCGTTTGACCTGTCGCCCAGCTGGCGGGCCAAGGTGATGATCTCGGCGATCACCAGCTCGGCCACACTCCGAGAGTTGGCAAAGGGCGAGTTGAAGACAGCGATTCCATGATGAGCCGCATATTCCAGGTCTACCTGGTTGGTGCCAATGCAGAAACAGCCGATTACCAAAAGGTTCTTAGCTTCTCGGAGGACTTTTTCATTCAACTTGGTCTTTGACCGGATGCCAATGACGTGCACATCTCTGCGCGGTTGATCAGACTCAAGGCGCAAGAATATCAGACGACGGATGACTCAGCTTACCGAATTTTTTCAATGAGTTGGTCCTCGGGCAGTGAGCTCTTGAGAAACTCAACTTGATAGCCCTGGCCCGTCAAGATGTCTCTCCCACTCTGGTTGACGTTTTCGAGCAGGAGAATTTTGATATCTTGGGTGTCAAAAGGCTTGAGATGCTTAGGTTGTCCTCGTAGTGCCCCGCCAAAGCTCGATGGCGGGGAATGGAAGGTGGCGGTTGGTGAAGCTGACACGCTCAAAGAATGAGAGTGGTCAGGGTTTGGGGTCCTTAGGATATTTTGTGCCTGCGCCATGATTCCTTCTTCCTTTCCTTCTTCTCTGGACAGGTAGAAAGCGATGCTAGAGAAGTCAACCCCGAAGTTCTTGGGATGTGTGTCTTTGGGTGGGAGGGAACTAGAATTCAATGTGGGCGCAGGGAACCTGGGCCTGACCTAGTTGACTCAAACTCGGGAAAACTTTACACCCTCCAGGGTCCGGTCCGCAAGGTAGGTCTGGGGACGTTAATTATGCCCCTACCTGAGTAGATCAACGTTTAGCCCTTCCCGCCAACTTAGCTGACGCATAGAACTCGAGTCTGGCTAGCTGTGTGATTCGCTGGGGTTCCCCATCTAATATTGGGATGTTGGTCTTACGCACGAGTTTGGGCTGGCGTTGCCATGTGACTGCCAGGAACCCAGAAGCTCTTCTAAGGCAATGCTACGGCTTCCTTTCCTCGACAATGGATATAGCAAGTAGATTTGTATTTATGGTATGGAAACAAAGAACTGAGATATACCCTCCATCCATCCTCTTCGCCTTCTCTATGTAATAGATATGTCGATTTTGTTGCACATGCATCTTAGTTTCACTGCCAAGTCGCATGGGTAAACTAACTGGAAGTTTGACCTGGAGCCCCAGAAATAGTATCCGTATCGATAGCGGATCGATTCATCCAGTGGGTTGATTTTCCTCCCTAGCAACAAGAGGCATGGCATCAGGGAAAAAGACAGAAAAAAAAATCTTAATTAGATCCCGTCATCGGACAGTCAGCATGAACCGTAGGCTAAAAAGGGTTAACAAACGATGTCTTAACCAGGGGCAGTCTCGGTATGCTCCTTTGAATTCATGGGGTGTGTCACCGAATTTAGCATGCAAAAGCGGCCCATCACCGTGACTCATCGGCGCAACGCATTGTATTATTTTGGGACTGTCTTAAGAGCATTATGTTGGAATGGCCTGCCTCTTGTTCTTATAGGCGACGTGTTGCTGAATTCCATAGGGAATGACGATTCAAGTCCTTGGTGCGGCATGTACATATATGCAATGGGGCATCTCCGTCAACTTCGTGTGATGTGTGATTATCTGCCCGAATGCCCTACTGGCAGGCCGACAATTATCCCTTTCCCGGTCACAGCCTGAAGCCTGTCCTTTAGGTTCACCTGACTCTATTGGCATTGTGCTGCCACCTTTCCGGCCAACCAGCTACTCCAGACCAGCAGCCATATGCTGGAAAAGAAACGTAATAGTAAACTATCAATCAATACAGAACGCGATTCCGAAAAAAAAGCAGCCTATAACCTCACAGGAATGCCAGTCTATTTTGTGCGTGTGGAATCACAAAGACCACCCGTCCATGATCTCTGCGACGGCATGTTGGCGAATGGGCCAATCCATATTTGCCGTGACAGACAGAATGAAAGAACTGTGCGGATGGCAAGAGACAGGTTATAGCCCAATCTCCCTGGCTTGGCGGATAGGAACCCGCCCGAGATGAATTAGGTAGAAAGCATGAGCGGAGACGAGCTCATACTTTAACTCTGTTTACACTCCTGAGCTTCCTGCTTCGGCTTTGTCGTATCATCCTGTACGGGACATTAGCTGGGTTCTCTGCAAAAATAGCTGGGTTTTCTGCAAAAGGAAAAGGGTGGACAAACATCGTCATCAGATTCTTCCTCCTCATCGTCACGGTCCTCACTCAGATCGTCATCCTCATCGTCATCTTCATCCTCAAAGCCCTCTTCATCGACATCGTCGATCTCCTCAAAGGCCAAGGCCTCACCCGTAAACCAGTCGATGGCGCGGGGAATCAGCTTCTCCTTGATGTCCTCGCCGAGTTGGTAATCCAGCTCCAAACGCTCCTCGATATCGGACGCGGCGTCATTGTCGTCGTCATCGGTGGGAGCCTTAGGGGGAGAGAAGAAGTTGAAGAACGATTCAGTTGGCACCGTCTTCTTAACAATACGGGTCTGCTTCGTGTCTAGATAAAGTTAGCAGCGGAACATTGATCATCTGACACCATTGCGCTTACTCTTGTTCCGTTGTTTCTTGCTCTCGATGCGAACCGTCAGGTCCTTGCCCTCCTTCCAGTTGATCTTATCACCCTCGGCATGGTCATAGATGAAATCACCGCCATAACCACTCTCGTTCTGGTAGAAATAGGTCTTGGTGACGGTCTTGTTTGTGAAGTACTCGTTCTCGGCAAACTCGAAGATCAATCGGAATCCAGGCTTGTCCAGGTATTCCATACGGATGTCGACCAGAGAGCGAAGGGCGCCCTCATCGCGGTCGGTAATCATCTCAGCCAGAGAGATCTGGTTCTTCATAGCAGAAAGCCAGAATTCGGGAATGCCGACAACGTTCTCGGCAGACTCGGCAGGCTGTTCAGGCTGCTCAGGCTTCTCGGCCTTAGCCTCCTCGTCCTCCTCGGTCTCCTCCTCACCGGCCTTAACCTGGTCATCACTGGGCTCTTCATTGCCATTGACAATCTTGGCGCGCTTCTGGTAGAGAGGGGTGAATTTGGCGAAGTACTTCTTCTCGAGCTGAAGAACCTCCTCCTGGAACTCGGCCTCCAGCTTAGAGTGGTCCTTCTGAATGCCCTTCAATCCGGCAACACGGCGACGGACGGGAGCGGGCAGCGACTCGATGTAACCCGACGATCGGCCGACGAGACTGCCGAGACGGCCTTGGATCATCTGGACCAGCTTCGGGTTCTGGGCAAAGATAGACGCGGCAGCAGCGCGGTCAAGGTCCTCTGGACACGCATTATAAGTAACAATACGTTGGGAGACGGATCTTACAGTAACTACTTACCCTCCTTGATACTAGCGACACCTGGTTGTTGAGCATGCGAGGAGATCGGGGCATTGCTAGCGGGAGTGTTCTGCGGGGTACTGTGAAATGGATATGAAATGTCAGTAATCTGTCGGATGATAAAAGGATAAGAAAGTTCAATGTATAGACAAGGCGTTGACATACGGAGCAGTGACCTCTGCACGCCGATTCTTGATGGGTTCAGCCATTGTTGATGACTTATACGACGTCGGAACTATGAAGGTGATTGATCTGGACTATGCGCGCGGCGTCTATTGAAGGCCCGGGAGCTGACAACTCGAAAGAGAAAATGGCAGGAGAGGAAAATAAAAATAAAAATTGCCAAGTATCAATCAGAATTTGGCAAATGTAGAAGGGTGAATGCACGAAGTTTGACTAAGGTTGGATGGACCACCAATCGCCGATTCTGGTAGGGAGCACACTCGGGGGTCTTGCGAGGTGATAGGCGGGCAGGCGACGATGGAAGTCGTTGACGTGGAATGAAGTCGAAGCTGGAGTCCAGTTCGAGAAGGATGATGAAAGAGGAAGTTAGGTAGGAGGTGTGTGGTGGTGGTGAAGTAGGCAAGTAGGCAAGGTAGGTAGTTGGTGAACGGCGATGGGGAATTTGGTGAGAAGAGGGCACAAGAGGACGGCCTCAGACTGGTGGGAGAGGCGAAGTGGGGGGGAAAAAAGGTGCAACCCTGCCTGTCTCCCCTCCAAAGGTTGAAAGGAAAGTGAAGTTGTTGGGTGCCCGCGTCCCTTGAATAATTTTTTTCTCTTTTTAAAAAGCGGCCCGGTGGAACGCGGAGCAGGAGGCCACAGGCGTCTTGGACCTGTTTCTCTGGTGGGAAAAGAGCCTGAAGAGCCCTGGAGCTGCCACTCTGCCACCCTACCTGCTACCTGGCCACGCTACCTACCTAACCTAAGCTTACCACACAGGCCCCCAAAGCTTTATAACTTTAAGTTTAGCGCATTCTCGAGGTCATCTACAACGCGTACAAGCAATCCAGAGTGCGCTATATCAAGCGCCGCCGCAGCGCTGGCATCCGGCTTTCTGTCGCTAGCCACCGGCCCTTGCAGGTGAGGCCTCAATTCTATTTCAATCCTACTTCTATTCGGGATGCCCGCTGGCACACAGCTGGACGGCTGGGCTCGACGGTCTAGAAAGCGGTGTGGATTTCTGAGAGAGGAAGGAAACTTAGTCACTCCACAGCACCTGGGCATTGTCGCCCAGAACGAGTTAAACTCGTGATAGTTGGCAGGCTTTGATTCTTATAAATGTCTAATAACGATACGCCTTGGAGCCGCCTGTGCAGGGCGGGCTCCCACACCAATCCGTAAACAGGTAGCCACGTCAACTTGTCTGCTTGTGTGGGTGGCGCCCTCTGCATGTAAGTATATTATAGTGCATGGGTGCACTCAACAGGTACCTAGGACGTAGCTTTCTCCAGAATTCAGAGTTGCTTCGTCTTACCCGGCCAGGTAAGACGATCTGAACATGGCTTTTCTGCGACTCCCATGCTTATTGCATCCCTAGGTTAGCACGTTGTAGACCTTTTTCCATCTGTAATAGGTTGTTAGGCATCCTTAGTTATCGTTATCCTTATCTCCCTCTTTTTTTTTTTTTCTTTCTCCATTGCTATCATTATCGATAACGACCGAGGGGAACCACAATGGCCGAGGTCATGGTGGGCCTCCTTAGATAAGGTGAAAAGGGCAATATAATGATCGGAGCAAAAGTCCCAAGACCTCCGGTGCAGGAACCGTATGCACGCACTGCAGCCGAACTGAGATCTAAGCTCTTGCTGGTACCAATGACAACAATGGACGATAGGTAATATTCAAGATCCACGGCGCCATTGCCCTTGTATACTTATCGGCGAATTGCTCCATTGCGGTCCTAGGTTACAGTAAGGAGATTGGAACTCCCGTTGCGGGAACGCCAAAGGGTAGGTGTTTCTAGGCAAGCAGTCGTTCGGTCTCCTGGCCATTGTGCCACTTTGGATTACCTACATTCTCACCTGCCAGCTTCACGCGACCTAGCCAGCAACGTGTCACGGAGCCCGAAAGCTACTACCGACGACGCCTTATCTCACATTGTCTCTCTAGGATCTGGCATATTTATTCCATGTGGGCTCTTTACAGGGTACTCGGGTGAAGGAGGCAAACATACAATGGACACTCCGCAGTTTAGTCCCTAAAGAATACGTTCACGATGGAGGGTTACGATGACGGTGATGCGCCTAGGCGCAACGGTACGATCTACGGGCTGAGCTCCAACAGGAGCAGCTCGAGCGTGTTTGAAGATGTCGAGATGGCCCAAGATGAGGTAGGTAACCCGTCACAAGTCCTACCTTAAGGGTCTGCTTTGTTCTAAACTCGATGTCGTGTCATATAGTTGTTTTCTGGTCCCATCGCCGAGAGTCTGCCTACAAGCGTTTCCGCCTTCTCCCATCGCCGGCAGCGCGCAGACTCGACAACGAGTTTTACATACTACAATGAAGAGGAGAACGAACCGGAGCCGGAGGCATTCTACGATGGAAATGGAGCCGTGTCGTTCGATGTAGACGAGATACCTTTCGAGTTGGAGGATGACGTGGACGTGGGCGTGGGAGAGAGCCCAGATGCCGACCTTGAAGATCACAGTTCTTACGATGACTATTCTGTACAAAGGAGGTCCTCAACACACTCGAGGAGCTCTGTACATGCCAGGCTCCTACGCTCAGATAGCGGCGTGACTAATGCTAGTACCCGCGGCTATGGCCGAGTGAGCCAGAAACTGCACATGGTTAACGAGGATCTCACGATCGTGATAGCCGGCTTTCGTACGAGTAAACCTGGCTTTGCGGCGTACCTATTTCTTTGCATCGCGACGTTTGGCCTTGCTTACCTCGTTTTGCGGTGGCTTCCGCGGTGGCAGGCCAAGTTAATAGGCGAACCATGTCCGCTTCATGACTGTCGATGGGTTGTTCTTGAGGTCAGTAATTATGATCCCGGGTATTACTCGCCTGTTGTGTGCATTATTGACCGCCTCATAGAACCAATGGGGGGAGATGGCTGTTCTCAATGTCCATAGTCAACCTTACGACCGTCCCCTTTCCACTGTATTCGGAGCTCCTGAGAAGTTGTTCGCCCAGTTACTGGAAGACGACGCGGATCCTTTGGTGTCTGAACTTCGGGCTCTCAACTACCGATATGTGCGCCTCTTTTTCCACCCGTTGAAGGATAAATTTGTCATCTGCAACGGTTGGAAAGATCCGGCGTGGACATCTGTTCGACCTCTTCGGGCTGGAATCGACGGCGAGGAGAAAGACCAAAGGGAACTCGTCTTTGGCGCAAACCTCATCGACATCGAGCAAAAGTCTATCCCGCAACTGCTTGTAGATGAGGTAGGTTATCTCCGGCAAAATTGTGTGTCTTGACTAACCACTCCTAGGTCTTCCACCCGTTTTATGTGTTTCAAATAGCGAGCTTGATTCTCTGGTCTTTAGATGAATACTTCTATTATGCCATCTGTATCTTTGTCATGTCGGCTGGTAGCATAATAGCAACACTCATAGAGACGCGCGCAGTCAGCACTTCCCCTATTAAAGCCCCGTGGTCGCGCCGTATCTAACACAATGCAGACCATGAAACGTCTTCGCGACATCTCTCGCTTTGAGTGCGATGTTCGAGTCCTCCGCAACGGATTTTGTAAGTAGCGGTCTACCCCTTTTCCACAATCACATATTGTGTTCCTAACCATTCCCAGGGGCTCACGTCCTCTCGAGCGATTTGGTTCCCGGGGATGTATACGAAATCAGCGATCCTAGCCTGACGCAGTTTCCCAGCGATAGTCTTCTTCTGAGTGGAGATTGCATTGTCAATGAGAGTATGCTTACAGGTGAATCCGTACCGGTGTCTAAGATTCCTGCTACAGACGAAACGCTCCAGATCATGAACCTCGGCGCATCTACAATTTCATCCGAAGCTGCTCGCCATTTCCTTTTCTGCGGAACCAAAATCATCAGGGCGAGAAAGCCACAAGACAACAGGGATGACGAAGCTGTCGCCTTAGCCATGGTCGTGAGAACAGGCTTTAACACCACCAAGGGGTCTCTTGTCCGCTCCATGCTCTTTCCAAAGCCTTCTGGATTCAAATTCTACCGAGACTCCTTTCGATATATCTCTGTCATGGGATGTGTTGCGTTGCTCGGTTTTGTCGTGTCTTTCGTCAACTTCCTTCGCCTGGGATTAGCCTGGCACTTGATCGTGGTCAGAGCTCTGGATTTGATCACTATCGTGGTGCCCCCTGCCCTTCCTGCGACGCTTACTATAGGGACAAATTTCGCTCTAAGCCGTCTCAAGAAGAAACAGATATTTTGCATCAGCCCGCAGAGGGTCAACGTGGGTGGCAAGTTGGATGTCATGTGTTTTGACAAGACGGGCACTCTGACGGAAGACGGCTTGGATATCCTCGGTGTCCGGTTGGTGTCTCGGTCGACAAGCCGATTTGACGAGGTCGTCTCCAAGGCATCGGCTTTGGTCCCCCATTCATGTCTTGATGCGAGTCCGGGTGACCAATATGATATCAACCGTGCTGCCCTGTTCACGATGGCCACTTGTCATTCTCTCCGCTCCGTCGATGGCGAGCTTGTTGGAGATCCACTGGAGGTGAAAATGTTCGAGTTTACTGGTTGGTCTTTTGAAGAAGGCAACCAAGGAGGCGGGGACCAGGACGACGATGAACAGGGCGGCCTCTCTCCTTCGGTGGCCCGGCCACCTCCGGCAACCCTATATGATACTGATGAATACGGAACCGCCCAGAGCCAAAACGTAAGTCTAATTACCTGAATATTCCACAGTATGATCTAATCTCGGTCCAGGCATCAATCGAGCTTGGGGTTTTGAGGTCCTTTGAATTCGTTTCGCAACTGCGGAGAGCGAGTGTTATCGTCAGGGCCTTTGGGCAGCAGAGTGGGAGTATATACGTGAAAGGTGCACCCGAATGTATGCGAGATATTTGCCGACCCGAGTCTTGTGAGTACCCTCATTACCTCGTCCTGCCGAAAGCTTTGACCTGTTATCCCTAACGTTTCAAGTCCCGGATGATTATGACGAGCTCCTTTCATACTACACTCATAAGGGATACCGAGTCATCGCATGTGCCAGCAAGTACATGAAAAAGCTATCATGGGTAAAGTCACAGAAGATGAAACGAGAAGAGGTTGAAGCAGACCTCGACTTTCTCGGGTTCATTATTTTCGAGAACAAGCTGAAGCCGACAACCGCCGCTGTCCTCAAAGAACTAACCCAGTCGAATATTGGTTCTGTGATGGTCACCGGTGACAATATTCTAACGGCCATTAGCGTGGCTAGGAACTGTGGCCTTGTTGAGAAAAATGCTCACTGTTTCGTGCCCCATTTTGCCGAAGGTTAGTCAAGACGGTTTTATCTCATAGCACCCTATACACATACGGACCAACGGCTGATACGGTGGCTATAGGAAACTCCCGGGACCCAAATGCACGGTTGCAGTGGGAAAGTATAGACGACGCTGCGTACCAGTTGGATTACCGGACGTTACTGGTATGTCATCCACAGCCAATCTCCCGAAAATCTCAAGCTTACGGTGTTGGCTGCAGCCTCTTCCAGCGCCCGCGGACCGCGACGCTTCGTTGCCATATGATATAGCAAATCTTAGGAACTACTCGCTCGCAATAAGCGGCGACGTTTTCCGATGGATTGTTGATTTCGCCCCTAACGAGGCCATGCAGAGGGTGAGTTTTTCTACATTTTAATAATCAATGGCTTCGGTCCGATCCCTTGGATTATGCTATACATCTATCTTTTCTTCGAATCTAACGCGCGATTAGATGCTTGTGCGTGGCAGGGTCTTTGCACGCATGTCACCAGATGAGAAACATGAGCTTGTAGAAAAGCTCCAGAGCATCGACTACTGCTGTGGCTTCTGCGGAGATGGCGCAAACGATTGTGGTGCCCTCAAAGCAGCAGACGTCGGAATTTCCCTCTCCGAAGCAGAAGCCTCGGTTGCGGCGCCGTTCACGTCGAGAGTGTTCGATATTCGCTGCGTTCCGGATGTTATTCGGTATGTTTTGTAAAAGGGATCACGGAGCTAGTATCTGTCCAAGTTGCTAATCGTGCGTTCAGGGAGGGACGCGCCGCTCTAGTAACCAGTTTCAGTTGCTTCAAGTTTATGAGTCTCTACTCTGCTATACAGTTCACGTCTGTCAGCTTCCTGTATGCTTCAGCTTCGAATCTGGGAGACTTCCAGGTAAGATTGCTCGAGAAGGTGCTTTATTTTGTCGCCAAGCTTACAATATGCAGTTTCTCTTCATTGATGTCCTCTTGATACTGCCGATAGCCATCTTCAGTAAGCAGAATAGGATCTCTGGAAGATGATGAATCACTGACTGGCGCGATGTAGTGGGCTGGTCCGGACCGTTCCCAGTATTAAGCAAGAAGCGGCCGACGGCAGACTTGGTCTCCAGGAAGGTCCTTACTCCCTTACTAGGGCAGATGGCTATCTGCATACTCATACAGGCTGCCGCATGGATTCTTGTACGAAAGCAGAGCTGGTAAGACGTTAAATATTAGCTTCTCGTGTCCCGTCTACTCACCAGTTCTGCAGGTACCTACCACCTCATGTGAACCCGGATAAGTCCAATATCAAGAACTCAGAGAACACCGCTCTGTTCCTCATGTCTTGCTTCGAGTACACCTTCATAGGGGTAGTCCTCAGTGCCGGCCGGCCATTCCGCCAACCCATGAACCAGAATTGTGAGTCCATCACGCCGCGAGGAGATGTAACCATCTCAAATATAGCAAAGGATAAAGCTGACACTTATGCAGGGCCATTTATGACGACCATCCTGGCGGCGCTGTTTCTTACCATGTACATGGTCTTCGCACCAGCACACAGCGTCAAGAAGCTGATGCAGCTCACCAACATCAGCCCGTCTTTCAAGATTACGCTCCTGGTACTGGGCCTCGTCTACCTGCTCGTCGCGTGGACTGCAGAGAACCATGTCTTCCAGAGGCTGGCCCGAGGGATCGGCTTGGCCAAGAGGGCCGTCACCAAGCAGGCCAAGAAGCGAAAGGAGTACAAGATCATCCTAGAGCGGATGAAGAACTAGATAACATACGTTTATGGAGCGTCTCAGCTCAGCTTGTTGTTGCTTGGCTCGGGTTGGAGAGCACTTCTTTAGATACACACTCATAGACATTTCGAGATGGGAGCGTAAGCCGCCTGTGTCATGCCTACGGCGTTGCATTGGAGAAGGTAGATCTGTCTTTCGATGTGTTCTAGGCTACCGGCACACTTAATACAAACTTAAGCTGACAGACACCCTTACCCTGGTGACCGCCATGCCGGCTTGCTTGTTGCCTTCATACACCTTGACTTAGACCCCAGACAAGGCTTCCTAGGTAAGCAAGTTTACAATATTAGGTATCACTGCATAGAACCATTTAAATGAACGATACTACAAGGTGAGGATAGAACAGGGTATCTATTTTATAGACGAAGTCGGGACTCAACAGAGTACATATATACAAGTCTAGGGATCATCGTACGGAAGGGAGGGAGAGAGCAGGGGCGCGTCGCCCGTGTTCTCCAAAAGGTCAAAAGGTTGTTGGATTTGAGAGACAGAACTCCCTCTGGTTTTCTTTTCTTCGCTCGCGCTACCTATCATCATCATCATCATCACCGTCCACGCCGTTTTCGAGCGTTTTCTTAGCCGCGGCAGTAGTCCTAGGCACCTCGAACACCACGGCCCCGTTCTTGCCCCCCGGGACCTTCTTCCACCTGCCCAGCCGGTGTTCCTTGCCGACGCCGACGACGATGCACAGGCCGTCCCGGCCGCGGTCGCCGCGCTCCAGGATGGATATGTCGTTCACGATGCCCTTGACGAACCACGGCGACGAACCGGCGCCGTTGCTCTTTAGGCCCTTCGTCGCGCCGTTGACTGCCCTCGCGTCTTTTCTGTTATTACCGTCATCACCGTCATCGCCATCACCGTCGTTGTCCGAGCCGTCTTCGTCGCCCAGCGATGCGATCCCGTTGGGCACGGAATCGGGATCGGAATCGGTGGCGGCGGGCGGCGAGGTGCCCAGGATGCCGACGGGCTCGATCTGCTTCTTGTCGGCGCTCAGGCGCCAGGCGCGGATGTGGCCGTCCCAGCTGCCGCTGAGGACGAGGTCGGAGTAGGGCAGGGCGCGCAGGGCGGTGATCCAGCGGGGCTGCGGGGGCGGGACGGCGACGCGGGGGTCGGGCCGCCGCTCGGCCGAGGCGAGCGCGGGCGGCAGCGGCGGGTCGAGCCCGTGGGCCCGCGGCACGACGTGCAGCGGCTTCTTCTTCTGCGTGCTCCACAGCGCGAGCGAGCCGTTGTCGCTGCCCGTGACGAAGAGCTCCTCGTCGAGCATGGCCACGCGGTCCATGCTGCCCTCGTGCGCGAGCGACCGCGGGTCAGCATCGGTCTTCTTGCGGTCGACGGCGGCGCCGCCGCCCCCGCGGAACACCAGCTGCGTCTCCTCGACGACCTTCCACAGGCGGGCGGTGCGGTCGCGCGCGCCGACGCTGAGGCAGCGCTCCTGGGCCAGCGCGTCGATGTCGACGACCTCGTCCTGGTGGCCGAACAGGGTCTCGACGTAGGCGAGCTCGTCGAGGCTCCACACCTTGACCGTGCGGTCCCGCGAGGCCGAGAAGAGCTGGTTCGTGCCCCGGCGGAAGGCCAGCCCCGTCACGGCGTCGCGGTGGTGGGCGAAGACGCGCAGGGGCCTCAGCGACTTGGCCTCGTAGACGATCAGGCGCTTGTCCGCGCCCCCGGTGACGACGAACCTGCCGTCCTGCGAGGCGGCCACGCATAATATGTCCGCTATGTGCCCCTGGTAGTTCTTGTCCTTCGCCTTCTTCTGGTTCCCCTTCAAGATCGCGACCCGGGTCGGTTTCCGGCGCGGGGGCGCAGGGGGTTTCTTGGGCTTCTTTCTCGTGGTTTGGGGGTATTGGTTTTCAGGCAGCTCTTGCAGCTTCCACTTCACCAGACAGCGGTCCTTCGAGACCGTATATACATAGGGGGCGCATATTGCAACGGAGGTAGTCGAGTGCGTATTACAGCGGAATATCGTATGTGTGGCCTGGCCAATGGCCAGCTCCGGGGCAATTGTTCGGTAGACCTTCCCCTTGGCTTCGGCGACGTCTTCTTGCAGACGTTCCGCTATTATGTCGCGGTCAATCTCCTCGGCGTCAAAGCCCGCCTCGTCGACCTCTTGTCGAACATTCTCGAGGTACCTTTCGGCGAGCCTTAGCCTCTTTTCCGCAGCTGTTTCTCCCTCGTTTTCAGAGTCCGAGGAGGAGGAGGCGTGTGAGTCTTGCTCCTCAACATCGCCACCGCTGTCAGATTCGCTCCCTGAAATCGACTCGTCTCGTTCGACTCGTTTCTTTGGAGTGGGCGGAGGCCGGGTCGGGGTCTTGGAGGAAGATTTGTTGGCGGTAGCAACGCGTTTCTTGGGCACGTCGGCCGCCGGAGCTCGTTTTCTTTTCTTTTGCGCCCCGGGCACCGTGAAGAAGGACGACATAGTGGCGTGGTGAGATCTCGGGGTTCAACGCAATTGAGTGTCGACCGTGTCGTCCTCTCAGAAAATTTCCAGCTAAAAAAAAATATCACCCACGATCACTACTAAGAAAAAAAAGTTCCAGCCTGCGGGACACCGACAGGGATCTGCCGGTGCAAAGATAGGCCCGCAGAGCAAGGGTACTTAGGTGGGACCTCACCTATAAGTGGACGTGAGGACGTGACGTTGGTGTAGTGCTCACATCCTCGTTGACGAAAATATTTGTAGATAAACTAACAAATTTGAGGATCCGCTGCGTCTAAAGCCGGCACTTGGGCCACAAGGCTTGTTGACAGGGCTGTCAATTATTTAGGTAGTTAAAAGTTAGGTGCTCACTCTGAAATTGATAAGCATCGATAAGGTGTGGCTTGTGCCTCCGAACCTCCGACCTAGATCCGCTCTGCCACTCCAGTCAATCTTGACCTGCCCAGAGCTTCCAGTGTGAGGCTGACTAGGCTGTAGCTCCCTTGCGCGTCTACACAATTACCATACAACCTGAGCTTCAGCAACGACTGCGGAATAGTTGCTCCTCCAACAACCCAAAACACCAGTCCACAAAGCCCGTTGTTATCGCCGCACAAGAACAACATGTACGTCTCCTTTAGCGCCCTTGCGCTTGCGCATGTAGGATTTAGGCTGACATTGACATCAACGAACCAAGGGAGGTGTTGCTAGGAATCACGGGCAAGGACTTCACCTTGATCGCAGCATCAAAGGCTGCGATGCGAGGAGCTACCATTCTCAAGGCCTCCGATGATAAGACGAGACAGCTCAACAAGCATACATTAGTGGCGTTCTCTGGTGAAGCTGGAGATACCAGTATGCCCACCTCCAGAGATTGACGCAGGCTGGATGCTAACCGCAAACAGTCCAATTCTCCGAGTACATCCAAGCCAACGCCCAGCTCTACTCGATGCGGAATGAGAGCGACTTATCACCAAAGGCGCTTGCGCACTACGTACGGGGAGAGCTCGCGTCGAGCCTGAGATCACGGAAGCCGTACAACGTCAACCTGCTTCTGGGAGGCGTTGACCCCATCACCCACAAGCCGAGCCTGTTCTGGCTGGACTACCTAGCGGCTCTGGCAGCCGTCCCCTACGCCGCCCACGGGTACGCACAATACTACTGCCTCTCGATCCTGGACAAGCACCACCACCCGGACATGACGCTCGTCCAGGGCATCAAGGTCCTCGAGATGTGCACCGACGAGCTCAAGAGACGTTTACCTATCGATTTCAAGGGCATGACAGTCAAGGCGGTCACGAAGGACGGCGTTCGCGATATTGAATTCAACGATGACAAGGTTGTCAAATGCGCTTGAGATAGGGGTCATGGAGCGGGGGCTATACGTGTATACTACCTAAGGTAGGACCTCTTGGTTGGGCAAAGGCCAGGCCGCAGCTGAGGTAATCAGGCGCAACCCAGTCTATTGAGTCCCTAGCGACACCACGACCTTTGATCACCTTGATGTCCATGAATCATTATGTGGTGATAGGAACGGCAGCGAGTAATGACCGCTGTCCACCTTTTTTCAAGCCTTGCACAACAGATGTCAGATCTCAGGTGCGGCTTGAAGACGAGCCATCCATGCGGTAGTACACGGTCTCGGGAGGCATCCCGATGGCTCTTTAGTTCCTAGGTATTCAAACGCAGTAGGAGAGCCTTATTGACCTTAGATACGTGTGAGTGGTTGGCTGGGTTGGCAATACATTCAATAACAGTACCGGCCTCATCAACATGTTTCAGCCGTTCTTCGTATAAAAGCTACCTGTGTGAGAGGCACAGTCCAATTAGGAGCACGCAACACACTACGGTGTCGTATAAATGCAACATTCTCATTTTAGCAGTCAGTTACTACCAGGCCAAGCTGATGTTGACATCGTATATATAGTCTGATATCTGTGCCCGTGCAAATTGACCCGCCAGTCAGGCTCGAGCCCGTACGTCACCCTTGATAAGGAGTTGCCATCCATTCGTGCACAAAATGACAATATAGCAGCCGACACATTAGCTCGTCCGAAGCGAGTCCCCAAGCGGTGTATTGGATGGGGATGTCCTGCCAAAAGGCTAAAGCTTGAAAACGTACTTGGCTACTTGGGGCGGTGAAGAGTCTCTGCATGGTGCCCATCCATTCATCATGCAGGCAAGCTTGCTGATTGGGGGCAAAGCAGACTCGTTATGCTAGAGTTACATTTGCCTTCCCCTCCAAGCTGCAAGCCTTGTCATCAGGGCCCCTTCATCAATGGGTATGTCCATCCCCTGGCTGCAAGGGCTTCGAATGTCTGCCATTCCCGTCCCCTGGACAAGTGCTCCCCCGTACGAACTGGCCATTCAGTAGCAGGCAGCGCGCGGAGTCAACAATCAATCAATCAATAAGAAATACGTGTAGATATTGTGAAAATTCATCAGCATACCTGATGGGGTTTCATCAGGACTTGGGATGCTGGTGGCAATCACATCGGTCACATCATCAGGCTGCCCGTCTGCGTACCTACCAGCCTACTAATGCATGTCTACATAAAGTACGCAGGTAGGCATGTATGCATATTACCAAGGCAGCTAACAACAGAACACCCTATTGACATACAAGGCTCCCAAGGCTCCCGATACGAACATATGGTCAGGCCGGCGAAGGCTTGGGTCCATGTACCTGACCCAACGTCATGTAAGCCTAGGTAGGTAGGGAGGTAAGTCATGTCAGAGACCGAGTACGCGCGAATATATTGTTTGCCACAAGAACAAAGCCAGTTCTGCAGTCCTACTTCCGAAGGCATCTAGATCCCCCGTACAAAGTAGAAGATAGTAAGACCAAAAGAAAACTACGTGGAATCGGCCGGCACCCGAAGAACCCAGAGAAAGGGGTCCATGACGGGCGTCTATGCGTGTTGGTCATTGCCAGTATCGAGGTAGGTTCGCTGGTTGGTTTAGTCATGCCCTGCCGTTGGTCAGGATGGAAGGCCTGTAACTACCTACCTAAGGTATGTAGTGCCTGTAAGAAATTTGCTCTTGGCCAAGAGCTACTAACATGCCTAAAGAAACTCACCCCCACACTAATACCGTCCGTCCCCCAGCTTACCTGAGGTAGTGCCAGGCCTGGGTACCTAGTGCTACATCCATACCCAGAGCATGTTAGCTCCTATAGTTGATATTTACCTCCGGACTGGACTTCAGCAAGATATTGGAAGCAAAGAAATAAAACCTAAGCCTACCTAACCTACCAGGTATTTAGAATTATTACCTGTAGCGGGCTGAGGGCCCGTAGTGCCAGGCAATGATGTGTATTTGCTCAAGGTTTTCAGCTCCAATGGGAGGGCTGTTAGGACCTCGGTCGTGCGTCACACAGCGTACCTATGAAAGAGGGTGCCTAGGTATGAATGGTGAAAGGCTTCACATGTACAGATGTACATGTAGGTAGGAAGTTGGAGATCGATGACTGGAATACCTGTACCTGCCTAGATACCTGTACATAGATGGGTAGCCAGGGCGACCAGACAGGTAGAAAAGTGTGTACTGTCCGGATGTACTTCAGGCTGCTGCAGTTACCTACTGTGCAGTTGACATCAATAAAGACACATGGACCTCAGCGCTGTTAGGTACAGCACGTATGGAGGTTAGCAGATTCTTTACATTGCTATGTAGGCATGTATGGTATCATGGCAGCATGGATATCGCCCCCCTTACCCCTGTTACCGTGCTAATCGACGCTAACGCCTTCTCGATTTTCGACACAACCTCAAAACTTCTGCCAGTTTTTCATCTAGTCGTTTTCCCTTCCCCCACAATCCTTTTTTTTTTCGTGCCAGACCAACCTCAAACACGGCATTCACCTCTTCCCTCCTCATCCCCCTCCCCTAGAGGAAATTTTCACAAGGCATTCTGAGTTTCGTTGAGTTTCTTCTCTTTCCTTTGAAAAGATTTGGTTTTTACTTTCTTTTCTGAAGGCAACGTGAAGTCATTCAGCATCATCTCCTAGGCGTCACAGTTTTCCTACTGCATCACGAGTAACGAGAAATCTGCACATACGTCCTTCCTCACATTGAACCAGTGAGGATCTGCGTTTTGCGCCTTCCTTTTCATCTCGCCTGCAACAGAAATCACGCCTGTTGATTAGTTCATTGTCACAGTCACATACTAATTTATCTGATTCTTCCCACCTCGTCTCTCATTCTCTTCCAAGGAACACTCATCTGTTCTTTCCGAGAGATACATCGGCTGGGTTTTCGTGCGAAAAATTTTTCCTCACCACCAAACATCCTATCAACAACAACAAACAAACGCTCAGACCCCTCAGGCCATCATCCGCAGCCTCATCCAACATGGCTGATCAACTCAACATGGGTGGCCTAAGCCTTGGCGACCAGCAACAGCCTTCTGCCCCCCGTTCCTACATCCCTCCTCATATGCGAGGCAAGGTCGCATCTGGTGGTAATCCCCCGATGGCCGCTGGTCCGGGACCTGTTCCTGGAGGTCCAGGTGGTCCTCCACCTATGAACGGTCTGAACAACAGCGCATGGGCTGGGTAAGTAATCGTCTCGCTCCTTCCTAAAATCTTGAGGCTTCGTCTTAAGCTCTGGGACAACATTCCGGAACTCTGTTATCTAGCAGCTAGTGGGGTGCAAGACCAGTGGGCATTGAGTAATCACTAACATAGCCTTGTACAGTAACAACAACTATGACGCTAGACCTGCCCCAGGCGGCTGGGGAGCCGCACCCGATTATCCTCCCCCCCCTCAACAACGCCAAGGCCCCGGAGGCTGGAACAACAGACCCTTTGATCGCAACGCATATGGCAACCCAGCCGCTGGAGGTGGAGGTGGAGGTGGCCACGCCAGAGGCTCCGGCGATGGACAGTGGCGCGATGGAAAGCACATTCCCGGCCCCCCAAACCCCCGTGTGGAGCGCGAGCTCTTTGGCACGCCCGACGACCCGTCGAAGCAGCACACCGGCATCAACTTCGAGAAGTACGATGACATTCCTGTTGAAGCTTCCGGTCACGACGTCCCTGAGCCCGTTCTTACTTTCAACAACCCGCCTTTGGATGACCACCTGATTCGCAACATCGAGCTTGCTCACTATAAGGTCCCTACTCCGGTTCAGAAATACTCGATTCCCATCGTCATGGGTGGACGAGATCTGATGGCCTGTGCCCAGACCGGTTCCGGAAAGACTGGTGGTTTCTTGTTTCCCATTCTTTCTCAGGCCTTCCAGACGGGCCCCTCGGCTGTGCCTGTTGGCGGACCCGGTGCGGGTTATGGCCGACAGCGCAAGGCCCATCCCACCTCTCTTATCCTTGCCCCGACGCGCGAGCTTGTCTCCCAAATCTACGATGAGTCGCGCAAATTTGCGTATCGATCGTGGGTGCGCCCTTGTGTGGTGTACGGTGGCGCGGATATAGGATCTCAGCTCCGCCAGATTGAGCGCGGATGTGACCTTCTTGTCGCCACTCCTGGGCGTCTTGTTGACCTCATAGAGCGGGGGCGCATTTCTCTCCAGAACATCAAATATCTGGTTCTCGATGAGGCTGACCGAATGCTTGACATGGGTTTCGAGCCTCAGATTCGTCGTATTGTCGAGGGCGAAGACATGCCTGGAGTCCAGAACCGACAAACACTCATGTTTTCGGCTACTTTCCCTCGGGACATCCAGATGCTCGCTCGTGACTTCCTCAAGGACTATGTCTTCCTTTCTGTTGGTCGTGTCGGCTCGACCTCTGAGAACATCACCCAGAAGGTGGAGTATGTTGAAGATGTCGACAAGCGCTCTGTCCTTCTGGACATCCTACACACCCACGGCGCGGGCCTCACCCTGATCTTCGTGGAGACTAAGCGCATGGCTGATTCATTGTCGGACTTCCTCATCAACCAGAACTTCCCTGCTACTTCCATCCACGGTGATCGGACACAGCGAGAGCGCGAGCGGGCCTTGGAAATGTTTCGCAACGGACGATGCCCCATCCTGGTCGCTACCGCCGTCGCCGCTCGAGGTCTTGATATCCCCAACGTTACGCATGTCGTCAACTACGACTTACCGACCGACATTGATGACTACGTTCACCGAATTGGTCGTACTGGCCGTGCAGGTAACACTGGCCATTCGACGGCTTTCTTCAACCGCGGCAACCGTGGTGTTGTGCGAGACCTCATCGAGCTCTTGAAGGAGGCCAATCAGGAAGTGCCGGCATTTCTCGAGACCATCGCTCGTGAGAGCTCCTTTGGTGGTGGTCGGGGTGGCCGATCTGGTGGTGGACGCGGACGCGGCCAGGGTGCAAACCGTGATTTCCGAAAGTACGGCGGTCCGGGCTTTGGCGGTGGTTTTGGTGGTCCCCCCCAACAATCTGGCGGCTACGGTGGCGGCGGCGGTGGTTTCAATGGTCCTCCCCCGAACCAAGGATACGGCGGTGGCTACGGCGGTGGTCCAGGCTACGGAGGCGGCTATGGCAACCCCAGTGGTCCCGGTGGCCAGGCATCCTGGTGGTGATTGTCGCTTCGTCGGTAATGCCTGGATACCAACCATCCTCCATCACCAGCCGCAAGCTGGTGGTAGACCGGGCGTGTCCATGATGCGGTACATACATCTCATGGTCTCATACTCAGCTTTTTTCTACTTGCAGTTTTTTTTTTCCTACGAGTTTCTTTCTTGATTTTGGCATTTATTCGACACTTCCCGACATACTCCTTTCTACGACAGACATGACTTCCGGCCCCCAATCAGGATCGGCAGATTCGAGTTCTACGGCATAGAACCCTGGCATACGATAGACGGCATTTGTCTTTGTGTTTCGGCTGCACCCCTCACGACTTTGATACCCATAGAAGACTGCGGGGGTTTTACCTTGCAAGCAGCTGCATGAGACGCCTGGAGGCCCGATATCGGTGCCTTGGCCCAGGCAGTCTCCTGAGACATTCATGACTTAGAGGATGCTGGATCCCAACTCGATTGGCGCCTAATGACGATGTGACGATTGCGACGTCGGTGTGCCTGCTGGTATACCCTTTGGAAGCGGGCCGAGAGATTTTCTCGCTTTCTCATAGAATGGGGTAGTGCGTTATCGCATGGCCGTGGATTTGTTGAAGGCATACTCATACTCATAGACAAAAGTGGATTTCTCGGTTCTCTGGTTGGTAGAGCTCCCGCTCTGATGCACGGCTCACTATGGTGAGGGGACCGCGATAGAGGGCTGTGAACATAGAATGGTAATTCCGGCGGTTCGTGAGAAACAAAAAACGGCGTCTCGGCGAGCAGGCATGATAGGCTTCGAGCCTCTCTTTAAGACAAAGGAGAGCAAGTCTAGGATCTGCTCCGACGATAGTGGCATATGGAAAACAAAGTTTAGATTCCATCTGCCAACAAGATAGTGCTTTTGCAGATATCGGCTGAGACGCTTTCAGGCCCTTTTGAGGTTCTTCACGCTATGGTGGACCATGAGTTGATCCATCTGCGACGGACTGAGAACTTCACAAATAAAAAAAGTTGTTCGTTTATTTATCCGTGTCTTACTCTTTTTCCCCTTATTGTGCACATTTGCTATTGGTACTAGGCGGTTGATGCGGATCATCATCTCAGGGGACCCGAGGTTAGAGTCGATGATTTCTTTAGATACTAAATGCTGGGCGAGTAACTCGGAAAGGATACATAGACATTGCCCATAAATAACTGCACTTAGATAGTGCCATACTACCTAATTATACATCGTTATCTAAACAGCCAAGCAGCAAAGAAAGGGTAGGATTCTAAGGTGTTAAAGACCTACGCAGGCTAGGTAGAATCGAATAGATGATACCTTCTACCCATTACATACGGGGTATGTGTATACCTAGGAGGTGATAAAGTTCGGGGAGCACTGAGGTCAGGTAGCATGCATACAAATTGGCCGCCAGCTGTGCATTGTGCAATACAATGGATAGGTATCTTGGTTTTGTCTTTACTGCCTACTGTTGCTTTCGTCAATATAATGGCATGGAATGTCTAGGATCTACTTGTCGTATCTCACGTATGAGGTATCTATGCCATGCCATCCATGCCATGTATGTACAGATCTGTACTTAGGTCCATACGACTCAAATGCTGGTTCGGGCATCTGTGGCGTCGGAAGCTGTGGCTTGGCAGCCTGGAGAATAAATGGTACGTGGCTTAGCAGCTTGGCAACTTGGTTGGCTCCTCCTGCCCCTACAATGGGCGTCTGGTAGGCAAGGGCCACCTCGTTTTGAATGGAAGGGACGCGACGTGACTGCTGAATGCAATGGACGGGATGCAAGCAAAACTCTCAGCATTTAAATCAGCCCGCCCGCTCTAACCCTTACACCCACAAATCCATTTTCTGCAATGGTGCAGGAGATGTGTATTATCTGTAATCTTGAACCATAGACCGACCACCTATCTTATTATTTCCTTTTGCGCATCGCAGCCTCTCCCGCAGCCTGTGATCCTCCTGTCGCAAATCCATCGCCGAGACGCCGACCCACCAAATCGCTCACCAATCTCTACGTCTGTATCTGCAACTTCTTCGCCCGCAATCCATCCCGAACCGCCGTACACAGCCGTCATGGCATCAGGAGCGGGCTCGCCCGACCACAGTCGGTGGTCCCGCGCATCGAGTGCGGCTCCCAGGGATAGTACGCCAGGCGACAACTTCGAGGCCAGCATCGTCAGGTCTGAATCTGGCCAGGGGAGCAAGAGACCCAAGGGCAAGGCCGCTGCTGCTGCCGCTGCTAATGCCGCAGGTTTTCCCACTGTTGGGAAGATTAGACACCTTAAGAAAGAAGATGGTGAGCCATTGTGGAGAAGGGATATACAATACGACTTACTCCGGGCTATCTTTGACGATGACACGAGGGTCTTCACCAACAGCTACGAGCCCGAACACAACGAGCCCGAGAAACAGAGTTTCGCTGACTTGTACATCGACACGATGGCTCGGAGTAGCAAGACCAGCAAGGTTCTGCGCGACAAACTGCTTAGTGATCGAGAGGCCGCAAAGAGCATGGCTATGGTCTGTCTACTAGTCAACGTTGGTCGGATGAACACGACCCTAAACTGTACTGCCTCCCTCCTTTCTTCTGCTTCTCTGGCTGTTTCTAATCATCATATCGTTAGTCTTCCCCGAAATGCGAGCTCAGCTTCGAACGTATCACGCTATCCCATCGCTGCAAGCCCATCAAGATGCCTCCGCGTACAAGCAGCTGCAGGACGCTCCGAGATTGAAATCCATTCTCAAAGGTGCGGCCGAGGATCGACCTGAGCCGCGGGATCTCGTCGAGTTCAAGGAGAAGGTGCCACCACGGTCCAATCCTGTCAACCTGATATTCCTTATTTGCCAACAGGCATCTCATATTGCAGAACTGCACTTCCCAACCGGTGGGGAGTTTCACGACCTCATTATGAAGACAAACTACACCAGCAAATCACGTGCGAAGGCATTCTTATGGTTGATGTGGTTTTACCTAGAGTCCGACTTCACGGAAGAGGGTTGCGAGGAGAATCCATTTGGCGCCGGCGTCGACTATGGCACCGAGGTGGCGAACCAAGGAGTGCCAAGGATGGAGGAGATGACCGCCGAGGATGAGGCGGCCGAGAACATCGACCCTCAGGAGGAGATCGACTTTGGACGCGAGAAACAAAGCCACAGGGCAAAGATCATTGCCGCCGACCAGGCGTACATGGCCGACCAGCAAGGCAAACGAGGCTCTAGAGGAAGGAATGCCGCTGATGAAGGCCCTACAGCCGCCATTCTTCCCCGGATACGGCCCTCCAAGCACGAGTCGGACTTGGATAGCACACGATCCACTCCGCCGCCGAGAGCTCTGTCCCGCCTGGGAGCCGCCAGCACCGGACGACGGGGTGGTGCCTCGTTGAAGCATATGATCTTCGAGGGTTCTTCCCCCGCCGCCACGGGATCCCATGCGATCGAAGGCATAGTTCCGCGCAAGCCGCGTCCTCCCACTGCGCATCAACTGGCAGTGGAGCGAAACCGCAATCAGCGCGTTGAATACATTCTCGATCGGGGTCTACGAAGACAGCATCATCAATCACGAAAATCACGCCGGCTGCAAGGCGCCGTCATACGTGCAAAACGTCGCCTGGCGGTCATGAACGAAGCACTAAGAGACAGCGATGAAGAGGACTATATGCCCGTATCCAACAAGGACAAAAAACAGCCTTTTGTTGATCGAGGCTTCGGTGGGCTTTGCCAGCTCAGCGTGGAGGAAGACGACTACGGCGAAGAATTCACGTCATACGCGGCAGCGCTTAGAAGAGCCCACCGCAGGCTTATTCGCTGGGATGGCCGGACAGACTTGGGAGTCATGCATATAGCCAAGAAGCGTTCAGCAGCCCATCGTGCGGAATACGGTTCCATGGAGCCGAACGAGCACGACGTAGGCCGTGGTAGTCCGAGAAAGAGAGATGGGAACAAGGCCAAGGCGAACGGCAACGCCAACGCCAACGGCGACGTGACCATGGATGACGTAGACGACCTGGACCGCCTGGACAAGGAGCTTCTGGGGATGGACAGCGGGGGCGAGGAGGACGGGGGCGAGGAGGAAGAGGGCGACGGCAAGGACGACGACGAGGAACTCGATAACATCGATAAGACGTTGCTCGGGATTGACGGCTCAGACGGTTTTGACAGTTCGTGATCTTCGCCAACGGTGTTTGGATGGGTGTCAGGGACGATGTTCTCAGAGGGTGTATTTATTTAACTGGTTGGCTGGTTTGGGCGCCATTGCCTGCCCATATTGTACGAAGTACATACTTGGCGTTTGCTGCGCGCGATGCAGTTTTTATGGCATCTGCATAATCCTATTACTGCCAATAACGCGTTCCCCTCTGCTCCTGTGATATGAATCCAGGTGGACTACAACTTGGATGCTTCCCTCTCCATAGGAGAAGAGCGAAGACTCGTTCCTGATCAGTGACCTGGATGGTAACCGCTGAGCTTACCTACTTGGACCAAGACGCAGTGGGGACGGGACGCAAGCAATATCATTCAGGCGCGTTTAATAGTAATCGGCTAGGTAGTTCCTCATTGTACATAGCTCGTCTTCTCCAGGAGGGGGGAATCCTCTCGACGAGGAGACTGGATGTATGTCAAGTATGTAAGTATCATATCGCGGGGGGGGGGGGGGCAACGAGTAAGATCTAACTACGCTGTTGTCATCCCCATCGGTTCTCGCAACTTTACTCCTCACACATTGGCCTTAACTCCGTCGGTGAGCTTGGGGGTATTAATAATACAGCAGACGGTCTTTTTTTTTTTTTTTCTTCACATTTCTACAGTACGTACAGTAGAGCGCTCCACTCCATTCCTTGCGGAGCCCCCTTCCAGCTGTGCGGAGGCTCCTGTAACCCGCGGGTAGCTGCCCGGCGAACCTAGTATGAGGGTCTCTTCTACATATCTAGGTAGTATCTATACGCATACGAAGTACGTAGGTACCCGCCCGGATATGGGTAGGTAGGTATGGATGTGGTTCGTATAGACAGGGCCGTCAGGACGTGCGTGCGCGAAGCACGTAGGTACCCGTCTGCGGGTATCAGATACTACTAACTACTAGTACTACGATATCAGGCTTAAGTACGTGCGTAAGTAGAAAGGAAGAGGAGGATACAAGAAGTAGGATTTGTCAGCAGATTCGCAACCTTAGAATGGAAGTCAACGGCCCCAAAAATCATCCGAGCTAGACTGGACCAGGCCCGTCAGTCTGCTAGGTAGATGGGAACCGGAGATCTGCCGCGGCCGCCGTCAGTGGCCGTGGGCATCAGTGATGGGTCAGGTTAATCCCACCTACATACCTACATATGTACAAATACCTATCTCTGTAGGTATGTAGTAGTCGTTGAAACGGGCCGGAGCCAAGGAAAGCTTGAAATCTCTACCCGCGGAAAAGAACGTGATGAATAATACGCGTGCTTGGAAAAGTTTCTTGCTACCCTACCAGGTAGTTTGTGGAGGTATGTACCAGATCCAGCCGAGGCGAGAATTTAATGTTGAGAGACATATTCTCGAAGTCCAGAACCGGAGACCGGAAGGCCGGAAACGGCACCGAATACGGGTCCGGCTGCCTACCCTAGCACCCGACCCATCAGGCATCGGATGTCAGATACCTACAACTATGGACGTATTGGCCAGTGGGCAGCCAGTTTTGCATATTCAGAATACATGTAATTACACATTAGGTGCGTCTTATACCTTATAAGGTGATGGATGGGTAATGAAGTACGTAATCGTCTGCTGAGTGGCTTTTTTCTTTTCTTCCCTGAATATGGATCAATGAATGGAAGGCGCTCGAGCACAACATCAGGACAAAGTTTAAAGGCCGGGAGCGAAGGGTGAGCAAGGGAAGGGACAGGGGGGCTTGGCAATGCAAAGAACGCAGACCCCCTGCAAATTCTATCTCAACACTAAAAAAGCCGGCAGGGTCAGTCTCGTCAATGATTCGATCGCGTGCCAGTCCCTAGTGTGATTGGGGTTCGACACTGCATTGCTACCAGTATGTACATGCACTTCCATACCGACACTTCGCTTTCGTTTCCCTACCTGACACTCTGTCTGCCTGTCACTGCGTTCGCTTGCCTGCTTAGACGAAAAGCACGAGAGACACCCTGACGCCTGTCATCCTGCCAATCCGTCGTCATACACGCTCAATGTCTCTTCTCCTCTGCTGTGCAGACTGGCTGGCAGGTGAGCAGCGCGAGGTCCTTGGTCCGCATCCGTCGTCCGAGTTCATCGTCCGAGGGAGGCATGCCACGGTGGGACTGCTCTATCGATTCGAGTGAATCAGAGAGTCTCGGCTCCGACAGAACCGGCACACCAAGTTCTCTGCCTCTTCCCTCCCTGCCCTATCACCTGTCGTGGCGAGGTGGTGTCCTGCTGCTAGGTTGGCAACTTTATCTCTGCCGGGCCTCTCTCGCTCTCGCTCTCTCGCCCAATCACCCTCCCCCACGGAGGGTCAAGTAGGTATCTCAGTATGTACGAAAGAAGAACAACTGCCTTGGCGGTGTATCCATCTCACACATATAGGCCTACGTATACCTTAAGTACGCATAGCTACATATGCAGCGTTCAGTCACCACCTCACCTCTCTCTACCATACCTACATACATACCCGTGGCCGCTTTCCAAGTGGAGTATGCGGGGCCGGTGAATCAAAGCATCATACTCGACCTAGTCAGAGTATGAATCCTAGCTCAACGTCGTTTATTGCCCACTGCTTAAAACCCGAATTCCGGTCGTTTACTCCCATGCGTCGGTCTCCAGCATATCTCTCTCCCATCCACTCGCCCCCGTAGTTGCCTATTTGGTCTGGACGTGTGTAGTCTTCTCTATAGAAACCCAGATAGCCCGCCGTCTTTGTTTTCCTCAAGACTCTACTTCGAGGTAATATTCTGCTCCGCTATCGCTTTGTCTTCCGTAATTTAGGCAAGACGTATTCGACCAAGTGGCTCAACCCCGAGCCGCGCTAAGGCTAAACTCCGAGTCTTGACGTCCTTAGTTATGAGCATCATCACCTTAATACAACTATAAAGAGGTAAAGAAGGAAGAAAGGAAAAAGCTTACGACGGTCGAAACTCACTTCGTATACAAGCGCCACTCACATTGTGCCACCCTGCGAGTGAATACCTTGATGAACTGTTTGCCATAGCATGGCAAACGATCCTGAAGAGAAGGAGACAAGGCCAGCAGACCCTCTCGCAGAAGTAAACGCTACAGGCGACTCGGAGCCGAGCTCGCCTATCTCACCATACGATGACCCTGAGGAGGAGATCCGCAAACATGAAGAACCTGGAGAGAAGCGTGCCGTGCGTGACGAGTTGAACCGCACTCAGAGTTATGCCACCGATACGAGCGCAGTCACCCGTACGACATCAAGAGCCTCCGCGCCTACGGCTAAGAAGAAGCCATGGTACAAGACGCCAAACCCCTTACGCTGGGGCTCGATTCCACCCATACCGAAGGAGCGCCAGGTGTCGAGGGAGTACGGTGCTGGCTTCTTCAGCAGGCTGACCTTCCAATGGATGGCCCCTTTAATGAATGTGAGCAAACTCAGCTCAGTTCATGTCATGTCATTATTCACTAATACGCACAGGTCGGCTATAAACGGCAATTGGAACAGGATGACATCTGGAAGGTAAACCCAAATCGGACGGCTGAGTTGATGACAGAGAAAACAAGAGAATCATTTGAAAGGCGGGTTAGAAACGGGGACAAGTACCCCCTAATCTGGGCGCTGCATGAGACCTTCTTCTGGGAGTTCTGGACAGGCGGCTTCTGCCAGCTCTGCTCGTCTATCTTCCAGGTCATGTCACCGTTTACCCTTCGTTACCTCATCCGGTTTGCGCAGGAGGCCTGGGACGCGTCCCAGAACGGACAGCCGCCCCCGGCCGTTGGTGCCGGTATCGGTTTGGTGATAGGCGTCACCGCCATGCAGATCCTCCAGAGCTTAGGGGTCAACCATTTTATCTACCGCGGAATGATGATCGGTGGGCAGAGCCGTGCTGTTCTCATTAGTCTGCTCTTCGAAAAATCCATGGTGCTCTCCAACCGAGCGAAAGCTGGGGGGAAGGAGGTCACTGATGCCCCCAGCGAGGATAACCAGGATGAAAAGGGGAAAGAAAGCGAGAGTAAGAAGGCGAATAAATCCAAGGAAGGGGTGAAGGCAGAGAAGACCGGTGTTGCCGGCGACGGTACGGGCTGGAGCAATGGAAAAATCGTAAACCTCATGAGCGTCGACACTTACCGTGTGGACCAGGCCTCCGCCCTGTTCCACCTGACCTGGACGGCGCCGATCTCCTGCATAATCACTCTTATTGTCCTACTCATCAACTTGACGTACAGCGCACTTGCTGGGTTTGCGCTTCTCGTCATCGGTGTCCCGGCGCTGACCAGGGCGGTCCGCAGCTTGTTTCGGCGCCGAGCCGCCATCAACAAGATTACGGACCAGCGTGTAGGTCTGACGCAGGAGATTTTGCAGTCGGTCCGCTTCGTGAAATTCTTCGGGTGGGAGAGCGCTTTCCTAGAACGCCTGAAGGACATCCGGACTCGCGAGATCCACGCCATCCAGATCCTCCTGGCGATCCGAAACGCCATCAACGCGGTGAGCATGTCGCTGCCCATCTACGCGTCGATGCTATCGTTCATCACCTACTCGCTCACCGACCACGGCCTCCCCGCGGCCGAGATCTTCTCGTCGCTCGCGCTCTTCAACGGCCTGCGCATGCCGCTGAACCTGCTTCCCCTCGTCATCGGCCAGGTGGTCGACGCCTGGTCATCCCTGAAGCGCATCCAGGAGTTCATGCTCTCCGAGGAGCAGGAGGAAGACGCCACCATGCGCCTCGAGGGCCCCAACGCCGTCGAAATGAAGGGCGCTGGTTTCACTTGGGAGCGGACGCCGACGCAGGATCCCGACAAGGCGGTAGGTGCCAACACGTCCAAGAAAGGCGATGGCGGGCCCCCGAAGAAGGCCCCGAAGTATTCGGCGAAGAACGCTGGGGCTCCGGAAGAGAACTCCGACGATACGGCTAGTACCCTCGTCGAGGACCGTGAGCCTTTCAAGCTCCAGGACCTGAACCTCGAGATCGGCCGAAACGAGCTCATTGCTGTCATCGGCACGGTCGGGAGCGGGAAGACGTCCCTGCTTGCCGCGCTGGCCGGCGACATGCGCAAGACGTCGGGAGAGGTCGTGCTCGGCGCGTCGAGAGCTTTCTGTCCGCAATACGCTTGGATCCAGAATGCGAGTGTGCGCAATAATATTTTGTTTGGGAAGGAGATGGACCGCGAGTGGTATAAGGAAGTCGTCAAGGCGTAAGTGACGGTCAAATGCAGTCGCCTGTGTCCAATACTGACCTCGGACCCAGTTGTGCTCTGGAAACAGACATGGAGATGCTTCCTAACGGTGATGCTACCGAGATAGGCGAGAGGGGAATTACCATCTCGGGCGGACAGAAGCAGCGGCTTAACATTGCCCGAGCCATCTATTTCGACGCCGATATCGTGCTCATGGATGACCCCCTTAGCGCCGTCGATGCCCACGTTGGGCGGCATATCATGGACAATGCCATCCTCGGTCTCCTAAAAGATAAGTGCCGGATACTTGCGACGCACCAGCTTTGGGTCCTGAACCGCTGTGACAGGATTATCTGGATGGATGGCGGGAAGATCCAGGCGGTCGATACGTTTGATAACCTAATGGCGAACCATTCCGGATTCAAGACCCTGATGGAGACAACTGCCCTCGAGGAGAAGAAAGAGGAGGAGCTGACTGCCGCTGAGGATAAGCCAGTCGACGGGGACAAGGGCAAGAAGAAGAAGAAACGGGGCCAGGGATTGATGCAGGCCGAGGAGCGAGCCGCGGCGAGCGTCCCGTGGTCTGTGTACGCAGACTATGTGGGAGCTTCGGGCAGCATCCTGAACGCACCCCTTACGATCTTCGTGCTGCTGCTTTCCCAGGGAGCGAACATCATGACGAGCTTGTGGCTTTCCTACTGGACGTCGGACCACTTCGGCCTCTCGACGGGCATCTACATCGGCGTGTACGCGGGCCTGGGCACGCTGCAGGCCGTGCTCATGTTCCTGTTCTCGATCATGCTGACGATGTTCGGCACGCGGGCCAGCAAGACGCTCCTCCGGCAGGCCGTGACGAAGACGCTGCGCGCGCCCATGTCCTTCTTCGACACGACGCCGCTCGGGCGCATCACGAACCGGTTCTCGCGCGACGTCGACGTGATGGACAACAACCTGGCGGACGCGATGCGCATGTACTTCCTCACGCTTGCCATGATCGTCAGCGTGTTCGCGCTCATCATCGCCTTCTTCTACTACTTCGTCATCGCGCTCGTGCCGCTGGCGGTCCTGTTCGTGATGGCGGCGTCGTACTACCGGGCGTCGGCGCGCGAGGTCAAGCGGTTCGAGTCGGTGCTGCGCTCGGTCGTGTTCGCCAAGTTCGGCGAGGGCCTCAGCGGCGTCGCGTGCATCCGCGCGTACGGGCTGACGGGGCGGTTCACGGCCGACCTGCGCGCCGCCATCGACGAGATGGACGCCGCCTACTACCTGACCTTCTCGAACCAGCGCTGGCTGTCGGTGCGCCTCGACACCATCGGCAACCTGCTCGTCTTCACCACGGGCATCCTCGTCGTCACGTCGCGCTTCAGCGTCGCCCCCTCCATCGGCGGCCTCGTGCTCTCGTACATCCTGTCCATCGTGCAGATGCTGCAGTTCACCGTGCGCCAGCTGGCCGAGGTGGAGAACGGCATGAACGCGGTCGAGCGCCTGCAGTACTACGGCACGCGGCTCGAGGAGGAGGCGCCCGAGCACACCGTCGACGTGCGGCCCGCGTGGCCCGAGAGGGGGGAGATCGCCTTCGACAACGTCAAGATGCGGTACCGCGCGGGGCTGCCGCTGGTGCTGCGCGGGCTCACGATGCGGGTGCGCGGCGGCGAGCGCGTGGGCATCGTGGGGCGCACGGGCGCGGGGAAGAGCTCCATCATGTCGACGCTGTTCCGACTCGTGGAGATCTCCGGGGGGAGGATCACGGTCGACGGCGTCGACATCGCCACCGTCGGGCTGCACGACCTGCGCTCCCGCCTCGCCATCATCCCCCAGGACCCCACCCTCTTCCGCGGCACCGTCCGCTCCAACCTCGACCCCTTCCACGAGCACACCGACCTCGAGCTGTGGTCGGCCCTGCGCCAGGCCGACCTCGTGTCGGACGACTCTGGTAGCACGAGCCTCCCCAGTCCCGACCACGACTACGCCCACGATGACGACGGCAACGAGATAAAGCAAGCCAATAACGGCAGCAGCAGCAGCAACGATAACAGGAGGGCCAACAAGGACACCTCATCCTCATCCTCGCGCATCCACCTGGACAGCGTGGTGGAGGAGGAGGGGCTGAACTTCAGCCTGGGGCAGCGGCAGCTGATGGCGCTGGCGCGGGCGCTGGTGCGCGGGTCGCGGATCATCGTGTGCGACGAGGCGACGTCGTCGGTGGACATGGAGACGGACGCCAAGATCCAGCGGACGATGGCGTCGGGGTTCCGGGGCAAGACGCTGCTGTGCATCGCCCACCGCCTGCGCACCATCGTCGGGTACGACCGCATCTGCGTCATGGACGCGGGGCGCATCGCCGAGCTCGACGAGCCGCTCGCGCTGTGGGACCGCGGGCCCGGGGGCAGCATCTTCAGGAGCATGTGCGAGAGGAGCGGCATACGCAGGGAGGATATCGTGGATGCGGCCAGGGAGATGAGGCAGGGGGGTGGAGACGGGGATAGGGAGGGATAGAGGGGGTTTGGGAGGAGGAGGAGGAGGAGGAGGAGGAGGAGGAGGAGGCGGGTCGGCTGTGAAGTCTGCGTCTAATGTGTCTAACGTGTGGGCGAGCGAGGAGACTCGGGGGTATCGATACCTATGGTAGTTGGATAGAGATGGTATCAAGGCACGTGCGTACATGACGCCTACGAAGACACGTACCGGTGTGTGCCTACGGAACAGGTACGCACATACGCATGCATATGTTTAACACATAGTCCAGGGCGTACATATTTTTGGATATTGAGGCATCATAGCAAGGAAAAGAGCGCGTGCAGGTTGGTTGGTTGGTTGGATACCTAGGCATGGATGAATACAAAAAAAACTCACGTATGCTTGGTCAAGCTGGGTCCTACCTGTTGTTCGTGCTATAATTACGCATCCCCATGCTAGTTCTTCGTCGAGCTCTCCCCAGATAGCGTCTCACATGGCTGGGGAGAGACGGAAAACGGTTCCTAGGTGTGAGATGCCTTAGCTAGCCAGCTTGAACTTGCACCGGCGGCGGAGTGTACGTGTTCATGTGAGAGCGGCGTAGTATAGAGTAGTTAGTACCTGCTATATAGTCTCGGGGAGACGCTTAGTCTTAGGTTGGATCCAAGAAGGATCGAACTCATCGTCTATGGGACGAATATACCCGCATCTGTATAGTAGTTTCTGCTCCTCTTGTTGCCCCCTTCTGGTCTTGCCGTCCCACATGTATAGCGTATCCCTGAAATTCATGTCTTAGCCCGAACTACCAAAAGCAACCTTAATGCCGCTTCCAAGGGCATTATAATACACCTAGCCCGTCTTACGTGATTTACCCAGCGCACCTGGGCCGGTATTTGACGGAGGTTGACTCTAGGGCTTATAAAGTATCTTGGTCCGGCACAAGGTTCACCGGCTTCCTTCCCCCCCTCGGAATAAAGATGGGATGGGGTTAGGACGAGATAAAACTCGGTCACACGACACGACGTAGTACCGCGTAACTAGGTTAACCCTCTTCCTACGACGCCGGGTCGGGATTAAAGCCGATCTAGGGAAGACGGGGGCAAGATGTAAGAAGAGGGTACACAACCACAGACTACGGACATAAGCTTAAAACAGCATGAAAAAAAATATATATATATATATGGGGGGGGGGCGGGGTTAGATAAGTACATAGGCAGGTCGTCAAATCAGCCAGCTAGCTAGCGTAGGGACGTTGGTTGGTTGTCGTGCGAGACGATACGATACGATACGATACGATACATGCGTGGTAACTGGTATACACCACACCTATGTACTTACACGTACGCAAAGTAAACAGTGGGGGTTTGCATTGCCGCCTCGCATCAGCTCACCCGGGGCGACGGTACGGACCATCTGTAAGCCATCGAGATACCTAGATCGAGCCTTGTCGGAGGCCCGCCGTGGAGATGGGTCAAGTAAATCAAGGTACTCAACATTGGTAAAGTAGTGAGTGTGGTAACTGGATGGATCAATGTTGACTGCGTCATGTTTTTCTACCTGCTACCTAGTCCTTACGTAAACAGAACATGTAAGACCCAAAACACCACCAGCTAAGAGCAGGTAGGTAGATAGATAGGCTATTAGAACAAATACACGATCAAAAGATACAAGTCAGATCAACATGTAGGCAGAGGTAGCAGGCCTAGGTAGCTGAACCCGTTGTCATGCCAATCAAGAGACACAAGAAGAGAGAGAGAGAGAGAGAGCTCCGAACAGTAGTACACAGAGTAAGCAGCAAGGCAAACCAACCACCGGGCCATGACACGGAATGCAGCGCAGCCATGACGCAACGCAACGCAAGCGCCGCCGCGTGGTGGGCGAGAAAAAAAAGCCCCATTTTGTCCGGGGAACCGGCCAGCCACCTGGGGACTGAGTGTCCTTTACCGCCGCGTCCCATCCTCCTCCTCCTCCTCCTCCTCCTCCAGGTCCCGTCCGTCTCCCTCTTCATCCAGTCAGCTTCCTGCTCTCTGCCCGCGGAGTCGGGTCGGGCCCGGGTCCAGGTCCAGGTCCTGCAGGTGTTTGCTGTGTGTGTGTGTGTGCACCCAGCTCCATGCATGCATGCCGTGCATATACCTACCTATGTATGCATCTACATACATATCTCTCCGCCCTACCTACCTAGGCTGCTAGGCTGCTAGGCTGCTAGGCTGCTAGGCAACCTACCGTGGCGGCTGCAGGTAGGGTAGGGTAGGGTAGGTTAGGTCAGGTACACACACAGACAGCCGGAGATCGATAAACAGGTAGATCGATAGATCGTAGATGTATGTGGGTGTGTATGTATGTACGTATGTATGTATTCACCCCATATCGACCTTGCCTTGGCATGTACATATGTATGTATGTACGTCGTCGTACATGGATAATAATTTCCGACTCCATTCGTCGTACATAAGCCGCATATATCTATACACGAACAGGTGTTACGGGGGCTGAGAATTGTCCGCTTCCCCTATGCAGTGTTGCGGGATATCTCCTGTCACACATCACACACGTATACATGCGTACAGAGGCGAACAAAACATCCAAATATCATTAATAACGGTAATACTGACGATGTAGCGGACAGGGACGCTTGTGTCTGTGGCCTCTCGATCTCTGATTGATCATGCCTTGCAGCCAAGCCAGTTTTCCTCCCCATAGCGCCCAAGGAACCTTGTAAACTCCCAACTCTAATGCTGATAGAGAACAGGTTTTCGTTCAGAGCAAATATGGCCCTGATGAAAACCAGAAAAAAATCAAATGGGGCGACCTCCCGCCGGGTATTGAAACCTATCCCTTTCCCCTTTCTTCTCCCACTAAGCGCGAGCGAGACCCAACGCCCTGATAGCTCGGCCTATTTCCGGCCTCTGCTTCGCCGGTGTATTTGAATCTAGTTGGATATCTTGACTGAAACCACTTTGTGTGCATGCCATCCTCACTGTTTTTGTACAATCATAGCCATGGCCATCCCTCCTCTAGGACTCGACAGAAGCAAAGAAAACACCTCCGCGTCCTATGTCTAAATACGGTTTTGGGAAGGACGTGCGGAATGGTGATGACTGTGACTGTGACTGTGGCTGTGCTGGTGCTGGTGCTGGGGACCTGGTGGTGGGAACTGGCTCTGTTGGTCGTCCAGCAGATCGTCCAGGAAGGCACTGGGTGCTCGTCCGCTTGGGGGTCGGTTGAGATTCAACGAGCTTGTGCTCATATTGCGCCGCGCCAGGTCGGTACGAGGGACCAGGCCGGGAGACTCGGGTGGGCTGTGGCCGTTAGGTCTTGCAATACCGCGTGAATCAGGCCGCAAGTTCGTCGAGCTCATAGTTCGATCGTGGCCTAGTGGCGGCGGAGCACCCGCCCCGGCCGCGTAGAATCCAGAGGGGAGGAAACGAGAATCGCGGTTTCCGGCGCTATTTGCTATGCTGGGAGCAGTGGGGGAGAAGAAGAGGTTGGTCTGGCTTGGAGTAGCCGACGGAACAGGACCTCGAGTTGTCCTGCGAACTCCACGGCCAGGTGCCGCGTTCCCCAACGATGTACCGAGAGAAGCTGTCGACGCCTGGTCCGAGTACTTGTAGAAGGGGGCGGGCGGAGGCGGGTATGTGGCTTTTTCGTTGGCAATGTGTTGAGCCATGGCAGCCTTCTTGACATTGCGGTGCAAAAGACACGCGACAATACCGCGCCATATCAGGACGGCGGCCCCGAAAGCGCCCAGGATGGCTCCGACGGCAATGAAGACGGTGCCCTCGGGCATGCTGGACGGCTGCATGAACGGAGCATTCTTCGTGGGAGGGACGGTAGGTGGCGGATAACTGTACTGGCCGGACAGCGTCGGAACCGCGTCGTCGCTCTTGGTGCCAGTGGCTGACGTAGTAGTGCCAGTCTTGGTGGTGGCCTTGTTGGTGGTCTGGGTTGTGGTGGTCTGCTTGGTCGTGTTATCGGTGGTCGTGGTCTCTTTAGTATTGGTATTAGCGGTTGTGGTCGCTTTGGCGGTATTGTCCGTGGTCTCTGCCGTGTTGCCCGTGTTTGTGGTATCTTGGGCGATGACGTTTGTCGCGCAGAGGGCGGCCAGAGCGAACAGGATCGGTTGCGCGCGCATGGTGGGCGATTTCGCGAAACGCAGGACAAAAGCAGCGTCTCAGATGCGCACACGCCAACAGTGGTGCAAGTGCTCCAGGATGGCCCAGGATGGGATGAAGTCCGGCGAGAAAGGAATACCTAGATGAAGCCGATGTGGTTGGGATGGATGGATAAATGTGTGGATGAATGGAGGGATGGATATTATTAGAGTGTACTAGATTGAACGAGGGGATCGATCCCTCAGCACGAGACTCGTATCCGAGAATGAAGGGCGCGCCGGGGGGGTCAAGTGACGAGAAAGTGGGTTTGGCAGTACAAATGCGAACGAAAGAATGCGCGACTACCGGAAGAATGGGTGGATTAAACGGATTAAAGAGAATAACATTGATGAGATCTTCAGCTTTGTTGCCTTGTCGTGTTTTCCTGGCCGTCCACCAATTGAATGAAGATGACAAGTTGAGAATTGGGGGGTGGTGGTGGTGGACGAGGGATGGACGAGGGATGGACACGAGGGGACAAAAGCCAGAAAGGGGAGCGAGGAAGGTCTCTCTACATACATGTATGTAATGTACCTACCTGCTATGTACTGAGGTAATATTCAGGTACCGAAAATGAGTGGCAGGCTCGGCCGATCATCTTGGGTGCGAGTGGTTATGCGAGTGGTCAGATTGGCCTGAAGATTCCTAGACGGTTCCTAGACGGTCCCTAGCCCTACTAGAGAGAGCACGAAGAGCCCCCCGAGCCCCCCCCTGTCGCTGCTAAGGTTGCAGGTGCACTAAGGTGGTGAGAATTGACCAACTACCTGTGCTAAGATCTTAGGGCTGTTGCTCGGGGTACCACACTGTAGGTAGGTAGGTGCATGTAGCGCAGTAGGGGTCGTAGGTCGCAGGGTCGCAGGTCGCGCAAACTCCTCTGCTGGTAGCGACCGAAGGGTCCTAATGCGCAGGTATGTACATGGATATTGGCAGGTGGCTGCGATGCTGTCCTACGCAAAACAGCGCACGACAGGACATCCGAATGTACCGAGCATTGCGGTACAACTTACGCACCTGCGCGAGGCTGTAAGTTCAGAGCGGGGGTTGGGGGGGCCATCTCGACTTTGTCTTAGCTACCTAATAGGCACCTACACTATGTACCTAATTCCACGAGGGGGCTCTCTTCCATGTACATACAAAGTCGGAAAGTTGTATGGCGTGCCTATGTGTGGTGTGAGAACTGTCCCAAGACAGCGTGTACCATGATAGCTGAGCTCTGCTCGTACTATGTATCTTACCCCAGAACCCCTACTAGGAACGGGATGAGGGTGGCACGCACGCAATGCCACGCAGGTAATACCTAATGGCCGGCCTGAGCTTTTAGCAGCAGCAGGGCCTGCAGGCTTGCAAGCCTAGATTTTCCCCCGATACGATTCATGTGGCCCCTTACCCAATTGGGTAGGGCGCTTTGACCACATCTTCCACATGGAACCGGACGGGACCTGATCGTCAGCCAGGGCCGCCCGGGCGTAGGTCGCCATTGCGCCGGCTAATCTGATATTCCCCCTTCCAGGGCGGTCAAGATTTTCGAAGCGGCAGATGGTATCACCAAGCCTACTACCTCTTACAACACCAAAAATCGACACCGGAAGGACTTGAGCACATTCTCTCGCTTTACGCTCTAACCGACAACCGCACGCGAAAATATTTACGCAGCGACTACCAATCCCATCATCCTCAACGCATTTTCACTATGGGTGTCGCCAAGAAGACGCGCAAGTTCGGCCAGGTTCGTGCACCCTTCCCGCAAAAGCGCTTATCGATAAGCACCTCCCCCCCCGTCGCGAACAACGGGGGCGACGAGCAGCAGCAACAGAAAGACAGCATAGGCTAACGCGACCGTCTCCCCCCCAAAAAAACAGGTGAAGCGCATCATATCGCGGCGGGACAACCGCCTGAAGGAGAACCAGAAGAAGGCCGAGGAGGCGCAGAAGGCCAAGCAGACTGCGGCGGCGGGGCCCTCGGGCGACGTCCGGCGCGAGGTGCCCCACCTGCCCTCGCAGCTCTTCTTCCAGCACAACGAGGCCCTCGTGCCGCCCTACAGCGTCCTCGTCGACACCAACTTCCTCAGCCACTCCGTCCAGCGCAAGCTGCCCCTGCTCGAGTCCATGATGGACTGTCTGTACGCCAAGTGTGAGTTGTGGCGGTCGCCTCGGCCTCGACCCTGTCCCCCAACAATTTATACCTCTGCATTGGTCAAAAGACGGGCTGGCTGCGGCTAATTCGGAGTTCGCGACTGCGAAATGATAGGTACCCCGATCATCACGAGCTGCGTCATGGCCGAGCTGGAGAAGCTGGGCCCCAAGTACCGGATAGCCCTGCGGATAGCGAGGGACGAGCGCTGGGAGCGGCTCGAGTGCGACCACAAGGGCGTCTACGCCGACGACTGCATAGTCGACCGCGTAATGTGAGTTGACATCCAACCCCGAACCCCCCTTTTTTTTAATACGAGCTCCAGTCAGCGGTACCAGAAACAGGACAATGAAAGCTGGCTAACTCTGGGGAATAACGCAGGAAGCATCGGATCTACATCGTCGCCACCAACGACAAGGACCTCTGCAGGAGGATCAGGAAGATACCCGGCGTGCCCATCATGAACGTGGCCCGGGGGAAATACGTGATCGAGAGATTACCTGGAGCGCCCCAATAGTCCGTCCACTATCCGGGACGTGGACCTGGCTTGGCTATCTTTGGGCATTTTAAGGAGTTTTCGGAGCAAATATCCATGCTTCACGGCATATACCGCATGGCAGGCGTTTATAGAGAGGCTCATGAAAAAAGTGCAGTAGTTCGGCAAATGTAGAAAAAAAAGGGATTAAGCATTTCTGTTGAGGATGATCGACAATGATCCTAGTGGTGAAGCGTGTTGAATATGAACAAGTATGATTAATGCCGCCGTCTCGCCCATTTAAAGGCCCCCTTTTAAGGCCGCCCGCCCGGGATGCCTACTTATGTACAATACCACCAACCCCCTGCCGGGCGACAGCACTGCGAGGAACCTGCTGCGGTGCGGATATAGGCAGCCGTCTTGTTTCCTAGAGCCTAAAGCCCACCGCCCACCCCTCATCACTGCGTCTGATGCTATCGTTCCTGTCTATCTCGAACCCCCCTCTCCCGAAAAAAAGTGGAAGGCCGCGCACAAACGCCTGGGCCGGGAACGCGGTGAAAGCAAGCCATTTATTATACATCATTTTGTTCCTGTACCGTTTTTTCTTCTCGTGGTTCCCCGCATGCATATATATCGAAGCTGATCCAAAGACGAATCGTGATGAAGAGCAGGCAGATGCAGCGAACCACCACTTCAAACGCGTGGAATAAACGATGCCGGCAAAGCCTGCAAAATATCGATACGCCTGATTAGTTGAGGAACCCCTTGCAGGCCGCCGTACCGCACAGGCAAGGAATACGGTCCAGGCTACCGTATTCGCGCTCGAACTTATAGTCGTAAGTCAACTCCTCGTCTATGGGAACACAGTTAGTATGCTATAGTACTATAAAGATAAAGAGCTCCTGGTGGGAAGACTTACTCTGAGCGATGTCACGTAAGGCGTAGATGACAATTCTCTTGCTGCCCTCCACTTTGATGATCTTTGCAGTGCAGTTTGGCATACAGCTGTGGTTGATGAAACGAGCGATGCCGCCCTTCTTCGTCGCGTCGATGACTGTATTGTCATCGATCCGGAATAGGTAGCTGCTGCCAATGCCGCTTTTGAGGTACCTGTGCTCTCGGAGCTCCGATATTGACTGCCGAACCTCTTCGCCGACGTATTCGATGATCATGTCGTCCTTGTTGATGTTCTCCATGGCGTAGAGACCCCAGTTGTGGATTGCAGAACGAGCGAACTTAACAGGCTTCTTCCGCTTCTTAAGCTGGTTGAATCTCAGGACGTCCGAGTCCTGACCCAAAGTCTTCCTCTGATCGTTCAGGTCCGCCACAAAGCGCCGGTTGTTGACACGATTTGCCCTCGAATTACCTTTAGCTAATAGCTTCTCGGCAGCAAGCCGCGCTGCTTCGGCAGCTGCAGCGACGGCGTCCTTGCTATCCTTCTTGCCTGCACGGAGTTGTCTCTCTTCCCTGGCTTTCTGAACCTTGAGATGATGAGGAAGGTATTTCGACTTCTCCGAGTTGAGAATCTTCTTGACACCTTCGGTACGAGCACATCCGGTCGGGTTAGGGACATAATACCCCTCAATAGTGAGCGGTTCCGTAGCCCGTGTCCCTTCAGCGTTCAGCTCCAGCACACGGTTGTGCCTCCAGACCCAAAGTCTGGGGTCGCCAACCTCGCCGACAGGGAATTTCTTCTTTAGTTTGTTGGCGTCGGGTCGATCGCTGGGTTGGAGCTGAAGCTCTGGCACCGACCGAACTGTTAGGTTGAACTGCTTCGACAAACTCATCGCGGGAACCACAGCATCGGAGAAGCGATCATCCTTGGGTATCTCTTCATCTACCGGCTCTTTGACGGTCAGCTTCGGTAACTTCTCTTCTGACTCAGGAGCCCCCTCCTTCTCAGCCTGTTCTAGAGCTTCTTCGACATATGCTTCCTGCTGTTTCTTCTTCATACTCTCACGCTCCTCGAAGAGTTGCTTCTTGGTCTTCTTCTTAGGCTTGGCTGCAGCCGTCTTCTTCTTGCCCTTGGCAATTTTCTCGACTGGCGCGGACACTTCAGCTGTCGTCATGCTCTTCTCATCACCCAGGCCGACATCAGGAACAACAGAGTCCCCGGTAGGACTAGGAAACTCGTTCTCCAGAGTATCGATCTTAACACCAAAGAGCTCCTCATCAGACTTCTTCTGCCTCTTGATGGCGGCCTCGACTTGTAGGTCAAGCTTTCGCTTCTTGGGTTTACCAGGGCCCTCAGTTACAGGGAAGCTAGCATCCGTCATCGAGTCTTCGTCGGCAAAGCCGTCCTCGAAGGCATCCTCGTCTGTGCTCATGCGGCTGCGGGGACGCGATTCCAGCTCCTCGGTGTCACGAGCAAGAGAGTCGCGATTCTCTGTTTCGTCTTCCGAGGCTTCCTCATCGCTGTCTGGAGGTGCGAGTCTATGGTGCAAAGACCGGAAGGCATTGCGTACCACAACGGGCCTCTTACGGGCAAACGGATCTGTGAAGCCATAGTTCCGTTGCGCCGCGCCCTGGCCCTTGACCTTCCGGATACGGGGCAGCGCAGTGACATCAAGACGAGCGGTTCGACGTTCGATCGGGTCGGCTCGTGAGTTGGGGGTGCTGATCGGCGTGACCTCTCGCTCGTCAACGCTGGTCACAGGCCGCGAGGGTCCAGAGGGATCCTCCAGATTCAACTTCCGCCTTTTAGATGCGTGATTGGCAGGGTCCAAGAACGTTGAGAGCGCTGGCACAGCGACCTTGGTCCTGATATGGCTAATAAGTTGCTCTTTCATCTGACGCCGGACAACCTGAACGGCTTCGACCACAGGATCAAAATTCTTGGCCCGCTGCTTTTTCTCTTCTTCCAAGACGGCTTCTTCGTCGCGACGCCGCTCATCACGAGGGCGGTATTGGTGCTCGTCCCTATAGCGGGGATCCGCAGCCGGCCTCTTCTCTGGCTCACTTTGCCGCAAGTCGGCGGAGGAGTGGGAAGATCCCGATGGACCGACGCCATGGAGCTTCATGACCATAGTATAAGTAAAGAAGGCACTGCCATCGGCCGACCTAAAACACCTGTAGGCTTCGTCACGACCAAAGGTGTTGTTCGAGAAGACGATGTAGTACCCCGTTCGATCAGCCCGTATATCGTCGAACTGAAATGACTTCAGACGTTTCTTCATATGAGGTATGGTCGTAGCCATAACTGGAACGTTGGCATCCGCAACAAATATGTATGGCTCGCTCTTGAGGGCGGTCGAGACGAGCTGGGGTTCGATCATCATGCCATACGTCTTAGGCTTTGTCGGCAGAGTCCAGTTCGACTCGGGTGTCGAGACGGGTCGCTGACGTTCCGCGGCAGGGCCCCTAGGAGCAGTGGGAGGCGGTCCGAGAACGCCCTCGCTGGGCTTTACTCTCGGACCAGTAGGTACGGGCGCCGTAGTAGCTGCACGTGCTGCCTCTTCTCGATCCCGATCTATCTTGAGAATAGTCTCAAGCATGAGTCTGCTTTTCTTGCCATCACGGTCGAACTCTACCTTGATATGGTGCGCCTCGATTCTCCTACCGTTCATCGCCCGAACGGCTCTTTTAGCGGCGTCAACAGCTGAGATTGCGGGTCGCCGCTGTTGTCTCGAGTCTCGGTATCGGAAAGTTGCGAAGCCGAGATAGCTTCCCGTATCGGGATGCATCTTGTTACTGCTCTCCGCTATGTCACCGAAGGAGGCAAACGTAGTTGTGACTTTAGAAAAGGTGATCAAGGGGTTGAACCCGCTGACCACAATCTGGGTCGGTGGTCCGGGTCCGATGGAGGTAGCAGCATCGTGAGGATACGGCTTGAGATTGTAAGGTGTCTGGCGTAATCTCGCTTTTGGGAGATGAAAGTCGACATTGATATAGTCAAGCCAGCTACCCTTCGATAGCCGAGGATCTGGAGGGGGGGCGTCATCTTCCTATTCAACAAATTAGCCTTAGATTTCACACAAAGTCAGATGACGCCCCCCCCCTCTCCCTTTATATTGACGATTATAGTATCGTATACGTACCGAACCGAAATTCTTATACTTGGGTTTCATTGTCTTCCTATCGGTCGAAGATAGGCTCTTGTCGGTTGACGGATCGTGCATACATCTTATTCCCAGTATAGTGCGGGTAGGATCTCGAGCCGGCGGACGCTCAGCGACACTGGTATAATTGGACAACGAATCCGGGGCCATCGTGGAGCTCGGGGTATCATGTTTGCTGGTGTTGTGAGGAGCGGACGTGCGCTGCTTGGCGGGCTGCATATTTGATATATTTATGGGTGAGCCCACCGAGGTGAGAGGTGTGAGGTTGCTGTTGGAAGCACAAGATGAAGCGTTCAAAGCAGCGGAAGGGTTGGGAGCGCTAGACACGGATGAGATGGTACTCGCGTGCGAGCTGGCGGAGCCAACACCATTCAGGGTATCTCCTTGTAGTGACTCGGAATCATCAGTCGGGGGATGCGCCGCATCAGACAACGAAGAGTCGTATTTGGCGCCATCGCGGTGAGCAGGTGTTGCTATCCTCGAATCAGTGTCGGCAGCCTCTGACGCCTTGCTATATCGCTCGCGTTCCCGTTCATTAGCCTTGTCTCGGGCGGCGCGAGGAGCGTTAGGGAAGAACTCCTTATAACCAGCGCTAGGAGCCATGGCGTAGAGGGTCGAAACAGGCGGGTACCACTATCCACCGACCATCATCTCTCGACGCGGAGACGAGCGATGACACCATTCATGTGCGGATGATGAGGGACGTTGGGCGATTGATGTGTTGCTGGTGAAGGGGGTGGATGTGCCGGTGTGGCAGAAGGACACGCGAAACTCTTGTGTCCACGCGACAGGATCGGAGATCTGACGTGTGGTGGGACCTCTCAAGTTATTCGCTGGTGCAGCGGTCGACAAAAGCACCGTGGGAAGGAGTAAGTAGGGGCAAAATGGTCGCAATAAGGCGATAAAGACGTGCTGGGGGGTTTTCCGACCGCGAAGCCGCTAAGTTTGGCCAGGCTAGAGGTAGTGGGCAGGAGATGGGGAACGGAGAGGTTGATGTCGAAAAGTCGAATTGACTGGCGACGACCAGCCGAATTCTGATTCAGGGATGGGACAGTCCGGGGCACTCCCAGCCACGCACTAAAGCACTAAAGCCCAAGCCACAGTTTTATTTCAGGTTCCGTGGCTAGGGCGTCAAGGTACCTCCCACCTATTCACTTAGCGGTCTATGCACTGCGACGTCACCGTTCTCTGCCATTCGTTGCCTGTCGCCTGAGGAGCCTTGGGAAGGGCAGTAAACGCTGAGCTGACAGCAAATAGAAAGCGCATTTTCCGTCAGATCTACGACCTGATGCAACCTCGTCCACTCAGGCACTTGATACTATCTTTGAACATCAGGGGCAAGAAAAATTTTCTGCTGGAAACATACGGACTAAGGCTACCGTAAATGCATCGACCCCAACTTGCTGGAACAAGCAACTGAGATGTTGGCGACCAAGATCAGAAACATTCTTTGTCTTTCAGCTCGGCCGGCCAGTGCCGAAGACGCAACCAGCCAAACTGATAAAACCCAATTAGATTGTGTCGTTTCGGCTAAAGCGTAATGTTGCAGGCGACCTGGATAGACTGCGGTTTCCGGTCTGATGCGGTATGGTCGGTGAGACTTGTGCTGAAATGTTGGTAACAGCCTCCTCCTCCTCTATGCTCCTATGCGCAAAGCATGTCAAGATTCATGTAGTTCTTATAGCCATAGTTATATAGTATAGCGTTATAAATTACTGGAATGAAAGTCTGCTAGAAATCATGCTATCGAGGAGCCACATTGGTAACAATTCACACGTAGAATCCCACGAAGAGCGCACCAGAAGTAAGTTTCAAGGTAGGTACCATGTCGATGGTGAGCCGGCAATCGATTAAGGTTAGCTCGAATATCTTGCTCGAGACTGGGTGGGCTCGGGACAACTTGACCATCTCACGAAGCTATCAACGATGTCTTTGGGACTGGATTTCAGATTTCGGGTTCTATAACCCGGCATGTTGGATTGAAAAGATGTAAATTCATCATACTCAAAGAAAACCCACTAGACTGTCAAGCCAAGGCGTGAGAAACATTTCTGTAGTCTAATCATCCGGACGACCCCCCTGGACTATTCATACACAGCTTGCTCCTAGTTAACTCATGTTCTCCTGCTGCGTCAAACATGAGAGGCACGGCGGCTCTCTTCTGAACTACAACCATAAACGCCAATTACATACCGGACGATACACCTCTTTAATCAATCAGTCTCAGCTCGAACTCTTCGTCTTCATCCTCACACAAGCTGCTTGGCAGACCGCTCGTGAGGAGATCACAGTCGTCATCATCATCATCTTGACCCTCCTCAGGATTGAAGATAGAAAGAAAAGGCACTCGCTCCTTCCATTCCTGGTCCTCTGCAGAAGTCGAGGCCTGGCTCTGGGCATATAGAGCCGGGGTAATAGTTTTGGTCGAGTCGTTTGACAATGTCGTACTGGCATCGGCACCTGTGGTTCTTGATGCCGGCTTGCCGGGCTTCGTAGTGCCCTTGGCGAGCATTGATGCAGTAGACCGTCCCTTATTGTAGCCAATTGTAGTTCTCGAGGTAGCCTCGATATTCTTAAGCTCTGGCGATGCCCTTCTGGGGATAGCCGAGGTTTTCACGTTAGGCTGTTTAGTGTTTCTAAGGCTAGAAATACCAAAGGGAGTGGTCTTTTTAGGGACCTTCTTAGCTTCTAGAGATCTAGCCGCCTTCCGCTGTAGGGACTTCGTAGTGTCGTCAATGGACAAAACTTCGGCAGCACTTCTGGACCTGAGGGTAGAAGGGGGCCTGGATACTGTCGTTTGCTTTGCAGTGCGGTTTGAAGCGGCAGGGGCCTTGGTCGGAATAGACGTCTTCTTCGTCGCGAACATGCTCGGCTCCAATTCGTCTTCAATGCACCACTCGAAATTTTCGATGTCTTCCATAATTCGTCTGTCACCTTCCTCCATGGCTTTCTTGGTCCTCTCCTCCAATTGTTTGTCTGCGAGAGAGACGCCATGTTCGTCGACAGGATTGAAATAGTACTGGTAATAGCCCTTGAATCTGTTCTCGGGTTTCAAGGCCTCAAACGTGAGGGCGCCGTCAGGGAACACATCGGATTCGTATGGGAGGTCTTTCGGCTTCGGAGGGCAGTATTCAACGTCATCATCATTGCTGAATGAGTCTGCCTTCTCGGCGTGGACATCTAGTTTCTGAGACTCCACTTGCGGCTGCTTCTGTCTTGGTCGACCTGAGGCCGGACCTTTCCCCTGTGACTTCTCGATCTCCTTAACCGCGCTCTTGACGTTAGTTGCCGGCGTACCTCTGGCCTTTGCGTTCGTTGTCTTGTCTCCTAAAATTGCCCTTGAACGTGGCCCTATAAGTATGCATCAGTATACTGACCTTAGTCAAGGTAATCCGTGCGTGGGATCGGATATACTAAGCTAGCCATCACATACCCATTGGAGTGACAAAATTAGACTTATCTGGCCCTTTAGTTTTACCGCCTAGGATGCTCTTAGCACCACCGACTGCGTGTGCCCCATTCTCGTCGTTTAAGGGAATTTTGATAGGAGTCTTCGGGTACCGTGCTCCGGGAGTTCTGGGTTGTAGTTGACGATTGGTTTGGCCTTGCTGTTTCAAGGCGGCAGTGTTCTGGCGGTTGGACACCAGGTTCTCTTGATCCCGAGCGGCCAACATTGTCGTCAATTGTAAACTATCTGTCGTTGATTGATGTCGATACGTCGTGTAGCTCGATAGGTTTTTGTTTGGGGAGTGGATGCGGGCGTTGTCGAGTCCCGAGGTCGTAATCACATGTAGTATGATGAGAAGGAATATCTCCCCATCAGCACAAACGATGGAATGGTTATCCAGTGATTATGCAAAGCCAGACGAGTACATAACGAAGATGCAATGGTCTGGTTGCGTAGTGTCTATTGGATGTACACCGATGTTGATGTAGCTACAAGGTCCAGTCCGTCGTGGTTGAGACTGTTGGTCGTTATTTCCTTCTTGAGCAGGTTGTTTGGTTCTCCCAAACTTTGTTGAGGTAGTTGCCCGTAGTTGCCCAAGCAACTAATTGGCAACTAATTGGCAACTAATTCAACTGCCCACTTCCAATAAGGTCCTAGCTGCTGGAGCCGGCTGGAGCTCTGTATCTCACTTGCCGGGCCGTGCGCATAAACGTGAAGTAGACACTGTAAAAACACGCCTAGAATTGGTGGTAGATGCGGCTGGAATGGGGTCGATCGTACTGTGCTACCCGTGCCAGGTCCCCTGCTTCCCCCCTTATCCTTCTCGCACTGCCTATCAATTGGCTTTCTGGAAGGGCACCAAGAGAGGCGGGGCACCTGAACTCCCATTCACCACCACCTGAAATTCCGCACCCATTCATCAAGTCGATCCATCAGCCAACAAGTCCCTTTCTTTATTCCCCTTCAAATCCCCTGTGTCTGCAATCGTTGCCTTTTCTGCATCTATCACTTGCATCACTGCATTTCTGCCACCGCTCTCGCGTCGACGTCTAGCTCTTGTTGTAATACGTATACCTAACAACCAACCACCAAAATGGCGGATCGCATTCGGGAGGTTAGTTCAGAATAACATCTCAAGATCATTTCGTACCCCACTACCGACGATGCGCGGCCTCGAGCCCCCTGGGGACTGTCCTCTGCCCGGGTCTACCACGCCGACACTGCGATTTGCCTGTGTTTATTGATATGGCGATGTTAACTGATGAACACCTATACAGAAAATGAACCAGCTTCGCCTGGAAGCGGACGAGTCTGCTTCCAAGGTCGAAGAGTTGCAGGCCAAGCTGAAGGCTCTTGAGCAGGAGAGCCTCGCCAAGGAGCAAGAAATCACCTCCCTCTCCCACAAGAACGGTCTCTTGGAATCCGAAAACGAGAAGATGGACACTACCATCAAGGATTTGAAGAAGACTGCCGATGAGGGCCTGCAACATGGTACGCACAATGAGACCCTGCAACGAAGACTCCAACTCCTCGAGGAAGAAGCCGAGGAGGCGGACAAGACTCTTCGTGAGGCCAATGAGAAGTAAGTAGCACATCCCTCGTGTTCCCCTTGGAAGCTGTCGGAAACTAATAACCCCTGCTCTGTAGGCTCCGCCAAACTGACGTAAAAGCCGGTCACTTCGAACGCAAGGTACAGGCACTGGAAAACGAGCGCGACCAATGGGAGGGAAAGTACGAGGAGATGTCCAAGAAGTACCAGGCCCTCCAGAAGGAAATGGAGGACCTGCAGGCCGAGATTGGCAACATCTAACGGAAAGCGTGTTTGTCGGGACCTGTGTTGCGATGTGGGGAGCGTGTCATGGGAGGCTGGAGGGTTTCTTGAACCGAGAGTTTCGACTCCACGTCGACCTACCCGGAGAGGCAGTTAATGGGCGAGTTCTATCCGTCGAGTTTTGAGAGTCAGAATGCCGGAATGGGTAATCGACAAGACAACTTCGAGTATCAGATGCACGCACGATATATCTTCCCGTGATGAACTTGTATGTGGCATCTGCATGCGAAGTCGGGCGGGTAGAAAGTGCACCCGATCAACCTCGTGGTTTCTTTCTATTCTTGGCGGCTTTCTGTTTCCTCTGGTCTAATCGCCTCTCCGACTTGGTCTCGTATCTGAACTTTTGCTTCTTCTTTTTGGGAGGTCGAAACTTGTCCGTACTCCCCGAAGGTGGTCGAGTATCTTCCTTATCGGCCGGTCCTTCATTCCCTTCACTAGATTCTCCCTCTTCTTCAGGCCTAGAACTAGATAATCCGTCTTTAGAGACGTTAACTGATTCTACTGTCACTGTCGTGTACCGCTCTTCATCAATGTACTCTTCTTCGTGATCCACAGGCTCTGGTGCTGGCGCGTCCTGAAAGCCTCCCCATTCACCATCATCCTCTTCGTCCGAAGTTCCTTCGCCGCCAACGTATCCGGCTTGCTCTGCTTCTTTCAAGATCGCGTTGACGGTCTGGACGTGTTCTTCGACCTCCCGCTTCCTGTCTTCGCGTAGCTTTAACCCGTTTGTATCAGCATATCACAGCCACCTGCGCGGGGAAGTAGCCTGTAGACATACTTGCTTCCTGAGATCTATTTTCTCCTGCCGGGCCCTTTGGGCCGCTTGTTCTTGAGCGTTCTTGGCTCTCTGCAATTTGCGTTTGTGGAATCCCGTCAGGTAATCGACGCGAGCGCTGTCGTCGAACTTGATCTCCTCGACCGCATGTTGAAATTTCCGCTTCTTGGGCTGCGGCGGCAGCGCACTCTTCTTAGGCCGTGGGCGCGCGAACATGGTTCTTAATGATAGCCAGCACCAGTTGAAGGGAATGATCAAGGTCTTAATAAAGGCGAAGGATACTTGTTATCCTCTTCTCGAAGTTGAGGTTTGTGGCAAGGTTAAGGTAAATTCGACGGACTTTGCAATCGCCGAGTTTCTAGATTTCTTCCACCCATGTTTTTCAGTGCCAGCACCCCGCTAGATTTCAAGGCGCTGGGGGTCCTGCAGGGCCTGATTAGCAGCTGCTGTGGCACCCTTACAGTGGACTTGGCAAAGGCGCTCAGACGGAACATGCCGCTGACTTGCCTTGCCTCAAACGAGCACCTGCAAGGCGTCACTTCAACGCGCTAGCTTACCTGAGCTTCCATCCAGGCTCAACCCATCCCCGAGTCTCATCATTGCTAAACGAACGACGTATTCTCACCAGGAACCCAACATCCAAAATGCGTTTCTTCACGGCTGCGACCCTAGCAGCTTGCTGCGCTTCTGCGCAGGCGTTCTCCGATTCTTCCCCTTTCCTCCTCTTCTCGACCAGCAAGTACGCCATACCCTGATTCGAACCCCCGTTTCCATTTCCCGTAACACATCATGTACGGATGCTGACCACAAGCAACTACCTAGATTATCGACTCCCGCTAGCCAGGAGCAATTACAGTCCAGCTCCCAGGCCCTCTCATCGGCGAGGCAGCTCCTCTCCTCGTGCCCGACCGACCGATACCTCATCATTTCGCAGGCGAACCTCAATGCGGGCCATCTGCGCGCCAGGGACGCGGTGCCGAACCTTCGCCAGTCGCTGGGCAAGGCCGAGAGCAGCTACAGCGTTGCCGAGGTCGCCGGCGACCTCGACCTGAAGCAGATATCGAGCTACATCCGCGAGGCGTGTGAGGGAAGGAGCCCGTCGATCGACGAGGTCGACCTCGCTCCCCTTCCGTCGGCCAACGCTGCCGCTGAGACGCTGAAGGAGAACGGTGGGTGCTTTCGTCTTCATCCCTCTCTGTGATGGACGGCTTTTGCTGATTGGAGTATACAGACGACCACCTTGGTATGGTCTTCGAGCAGTATGACGCCGCGGGCTCCTACACCGTCGTCTACGCCGGCGGCCTGCGCACGGAGTCTCCCGAGGCCTACACGGCCGAGTTTCCGGGCAGCTTGCACACCGAACTGAAGAGGCAGCTGCACTCCGTTGGAAGAAGAGAGGGCAGCAATGACACATTGCCACTATTTGAGAAGTACCAATACTTCACCCCAGGTTAGTCGCTGTCGTCCCTGGCCAGCAGAATGTCGATGCTAACCAGGATACCAGGCATCTTCATGGGCCTGATCGCTTTCTCTGTCCTCCTTGCTATCTTATGGGCTGGTATCTCGGCCGTGGCCAGCCTCGACGTCTCCTACGGTGCTTTCGATAAGGAGATGGGCCCAGCCGCGCAAAAGAAGCAGCAGTAATTAGTTCGAAGACCAAGCAGTCATGTCGTCCCGGGCAGAGGATGTGTCAGCGTTTTGTTAGAGAACAGTGTACGATCTGGTTTTATTGGAGTCAGGATTATGGGTAGTACGCAGGAGCTTAGCTTAATAAGTTGGAAGGCTTGAGATACAGCAGCGTCCACTAGATTGGGCCGAGATTGTACATATATATGTGTGCTTAGCTAGAATCGAGAACGGGTGTTTTTTATATTTCACTCTAATGTTTTCCTTATCGCCACGCCTAGGTAACAGCCGAGCCATAGAGCAAGCCATGCGCTGGCTGTTTCTTCGTTTCTAGCATCAACTCAACTCCCAAACGCCTTCCCATCAAGCTGAAGAGCAAGATAACCTCTCGCTGTCCTCCACCCATCGTAGTAGAGAACCATCACGACCTACTCTCAACAGGGGTCCCCATACAGCCAGTCTCTAGAAGAGATAACCGGCTTCCATCATACCAAGTGGCTCGGCAACAGGAAATTAGCAATGCCCTCGCGCACGGCGTACTCGTGGCCGCAGTTGCCGCACACGAGCTTGCCCTCCATCATCTGCGTCTCCATGAGCAGGTTGTGCAGGTCCTTGAGGGTCTTCTCGTCGCCCTGCAGCTCCTCGGGGGACGGGGGCTGCGGCGGCAGGGCCGGGAAGCCGAGCTGTGAGTCGTGTTAGCCAGCTCAAGCTTTCTATGTCTTCTTCCCTTCTCCTGTTGTCCATATCTTGTTGATCTCATTCATGTAAGGCGTTTGTGAGAGAAGAGCGAGCGTTTACAGGAACCATGTGAAATAAGGGGTCGGCCTAATATGTAGCAGTGTAGGTAGGCAGGTAGAGTACTTACCTCGGTGGCTGTGGTGGATAGTGCAGTCCAGTCGATGCGGGGCAGCAGGTTGATCAGGAGTTGAGGGTTCACCTCGAGGTCGTCCTGCACGAGCTCGGCATCCTTAGGGTGTAGCGGATACGAAGTCGACGAGCTTTTGCATGCCTTGACCGCGCAGGTCAGGAAATTCAGACTGAGGATTTTCATCTTTGAGTTTTGTGCGGAATGACGTTTTAGAGTGCTTGCTCTTTATCTCTTTTCGCCGCGAAGACTTTTTTTGAGGTTCAAAGTTGGGGGAAGATCTAGAATTGAACTTTTCGACGTACAAGCCACACGTGATAGCGGCCTCAACAGCTTACAAGACAAACACAATGGGGGTTAGATAGCGTAATCGCATGTCAATTGAACGATACGTTTTTACATCTCGGTCATCTATACATTCGAAATATCTACGCCATGCTTTTCTCGTGGGCCAGCTCGTCCCGCTCGCTCCTCCGCCTTGACAGGCGGAGGTAGAGGGCCAATGCGCTTAGGATAACACCAAACAATAGGGCCTTCTGGAAGGCTGACCATCCGGCGGATGGTACCCCGGCCTCCGTAAAGGGGTTCTTCTCCTCGTCTGCGTGTCCTGCCGACCATTCGGCACTTCCCTTAGGATCTGAACCGAGTGGTAAACATATCAGCATGAAAGTGGAGAAGGCTGGCGGCGGAGGACGCTACCGGGGAAGACAGAACGGGATGGGTGTTTAGAGCTCCTTATGGATACCTTCAGGAGGAACCTCCAACTCTCCGCTCTTCGCGATCTTGACCTGCTTCTCCGGCTTGTCACCGGACTTGGTCTTGACATTCTCGATCTTGGTTACGATATCCATTCCCTCAAGGACCTCTCCGAAGACAACGTGCTTGCCGTCAAGCCATCTATTTGCTATTAGCCTCGTCCTGTATTTCTTGTTGCTATCCTCGATCAGGGGAGGGGCTTACGAAGTAACGACTGTGGTAATGAAGAACTGAGAGCCATTGGTATCTCTGCCGGCGTTGGCCATAGACAAGAGACCGGGCTTGGTATGCTTCAGCTTGAAGTTCTCGTCGGGGAACTTCTCGCCATAGACTATAAGAGCGAACCATCAGCACGTGCCCGCCATCTCTGACTATCTCAGTATGAGTACTTACTGGACTTTCCGCCAGTGCCATCACCCTTGGTGAAGTCACCTCCCTGGATCATGAATTGCTTGATGACACGGTGGAAACCAGAGCCTTCGTAACCGAAGCCCTTCTCGCCAGTGGCCAAGGCGCGGAAGTTGTCGGCGGTCTTGGGGACGGTCTTGCCGTACAGACCCATGACTATTCTCCCCAGAGGCTCGTCTCCGTGGGTGATATCGAAGTAGACCTTGTGGGTGATCTTGGGTCCCTTGGCAGCAGCAGCTGTCTGGGAGAAGCAGACCATGCTTACACCCACGAGCAGCAGGGCGCCGACGAAGAGACGGCGAAGATTGAACATGGTGGGCAGTATCAGGACCTGTCGAGGCAGATACAAGAGTCGAAGAGAGAGGATTGATGCTTCGTGAACAGGAATTGGCCCTATTCCGGAGCAGATGAATGAGAAAGGGAAGGGTTGCACGCAGTAGGAAAGGGGAAAGGACACAAAGACTCGATTAAAGCTACGTTTCAACCTCGAGCTTCTGGCAGACCCCTGGCACCACTCACAGAGCCGTTTACTACCTAGGTAGGCAGCTAGGTACCGCCACAGCACAGGCTGTTCCAGGCTGCCAGGCACAGAGGCAGCGGATGAATGCGGGGTCCACTTCACTAGAGGAACCTTATCAGCCTATCTCCAGCTGCTCCAGTCCGTTTCGAGCTCTGATCGTACACCTGGCTCCGTACCTCCGTTCCTGGTCAATGCACGCCGAGCCCATCAACCAAGATTCAGTGGCACAGCGGCCAAGCTGTGACTGGCATACTTTCTTTCCACGGCTGAGATATCTTCAACAGTGGAATCGCGAATCTTTCAGGCGTCGTAGCGCCAATATTGGTCACGATGGTAGGCCGATCTGGCACTAGAAGGTATTCTTCTACTAACATCTATAGGTTTTCCTCATGGGTGTCAACTTCAACGAGAAGAAGCTGGTCAAGGTAACATCCTTGTCGAATTGCGCTTCCACACAATGCCTAACAAAATGGATTGCAGAAAGCGCTTGAAAGTTTCTACGGTCTGGGACAGCAGGCATCGTCGCGCTTAATGGCCAAGTATACGATACATCCGCTCGCCAGACTGGGCACGATTCCTGCCAGGACGGCCACAGCCCTGACGGCCGAACTATCAACGATGGTGATAGAAAACGACGCAAGACGAATAGTGCAGGACAATATCAAGCGACTGAGGGACATGGGAGCGTACAGAGGCAGAAGACATGCCATGGGCTTGCCCGTGCGTGGACAGCGGACGAGAAACCAGATCGAGACAGCGAGGAAGCTCAACCAGCTCGAGAGAGGAGGGACTTTTTCCAAGATATAAGATTCTAGTTGAGATCTCTAGACGAGTGTGGGAATCGTATGTCACTGGGAAGGGCGTTACATCAAGGGTTCTGACACAATTTGCGCCGCTGGGAAGCGTGTTGGTCGGATGACTACTTGCCATTACTGTATATCAACTTGGGGGAAGTATCTCCTTGTACAATCTAGGATGAGACCTACATCCCAAAACATGAACGAAGAATATGCCATGCCTCGTATATTCGCTTCGTGATCACAGTGAGACTTGAAGTACTGCTGTTGGTGAGTGGTTGTGATAGCTTGGAGGTTATTACTGCACCTCTTATGTTAGCCCTCAAGGAGATACTTTTAAGGAATGATGCTTGTGTTTTCAGTGAAAGTTAGATTCAAGCCTTGACCCTCTCCAGTCGCCATAATAACAACATCCAGGCTTAATTCGTTCAGCGTCGTAGAATAGCGCTACAAACTGCTCATATTTGCCAGGTCGTCTTCTAATACCGGTTCTCCAGCAGCCTGCAGCTTGGCAGCCACCTTCTCGACGTCTCCCCAGACACGCAGTATGTTGCCCCCAACGATCTTGGCAGCAACTTTGTCCGAGACGCCTCGCTCGAGTAGTTCTGCGATCAAATCGGGGTACTTGGAGACGTCCTCCAGGCCTCTGGGCGTGGATGGGATTCCATCGAAGTCACTTCCTAGGCCAACATGATCATATCCGATTAGGTCACCGATGTAAGTAATGTGCTCAGCAACATGCGACAGGGTGTTGTTCTCCGGGAAGAACTCAGGGATGCCGTTCTCGGCGCCCTTGTCCACGCAACTGACGAAATCTGGCGCGAAATTGACTAGGATAATCAGCATGGAGTTGAGCCACGAGGTTCGAGAGACTTGCCCATCACTATCGAGTTAGTCTTCTTGACTAGCTGAAGGATCCCATCCGGCACGTTACGTGGGTGTGGACAGAGCGCATACGCCGAGCTATGGCTGAACATGATGGGAGCCTTGCTACCTGCCCATCCCTCTCCGCCGCCGAGGACGTCTAGCATAGTATCCGTGCTGACATGCGATAGATCAACGAGCATTCCGATGCGATTCATCTCGTTGACCAGCTGCCTCCCCTTGGGGGAAACACCACCCCAGTACGGAGGGGCTTTCCGGGTAGGGTTCTCCCAGAGAGCAGCATCAGCGAAGATATTTCCGCAGTTGTGTGTCAGCGTGGCATAGCGGACACCCATGGAATGGTAGCGCCGTAGGTTGGCAACCGAGTTGCCTATCTGATGGAGGCCCTCGACTCCCAGAGGGGAGATAAGTTTGCCCTTCTTGAAGGCTTTCAAAGCTGACGCACTGTTCACCATTCCAGAGAAATCGTTTGGATAGGCATCCTGGAGCCGCGTCATAACATCAATCTGTTGCAATGTGAGTAGCACACCTGTTCAGGCACGATCAGTCCTAATACGTCAGCCGTGGTAGGGCTGTGATGACTGACTTGCAGAGTAGTTCTCATCTGACCAGTCTGTGCCATTCTCGGGGCACGGGGTGTAGACACTCCAGAAAGCGCCTCCATTCTGACCTTCCCTCAGCCTAGCCAGGTCGACATGCATTGGCAGTCCGCCTTGTTCAAATGGCTTTGTGAAGTTCTCCTGATAGATGTGGTTGTTATACACGTATCGAAGGAGCACAGCGAAGTCATCATGCCCATCTTGAAGAGCATTAGCTTCTATGACATGCTTCTGGAACAGTGCGAGCCAGTGTATACCTATCAGGGGTGTCTTGGACAATATCTTGTGAACTCTCTCTTTCACTGATTTTGGGCGGAAATGAGAGTACCCTTGCGACAGTGGATGATAGCATCGCGATGTAGGGTGGAGCAATGGGCCAAGAAGTATCACGCAGAAAGCAGCAAGACAAGCGATCTTCGTGACTGAGGGACGAGCGCGAGCTGGCGTCACGTTCTCGACACCCAAGGCTATTTTCCCAGCCATGTCGGTGGTCTTATGACAATATCTAGACAGCTGACCCCCTCAATATGACGATGGCATATATGCCTTAAGCTGGACGAGTAGGAATGCTTTCAACTGTCGAAGGACAACCGATGGATGTCGAGGCCAATGCTTGTTCACAATCATGAGTAGTAGATTACTTAGGTGCAGGGAGACGCCGATACTACGTCCAGCATGATCTATCAAGCCGTACTGCCGTGATAAACCGGGCAATTAGGACATGACCCCCGAGCCTGACAAATCGAGATGCGGTGCCCCGCCCTCGTGGGTGCAGCAAGAGTAGATCTCTCTGGCTGAGCACCTTTTACAGGAGAAAAGTGATCACTATGTGGTCTAAGAAGATGTCGGGACTGGTGGTTCATTATCCAAGTCCGTAGTTGCACCCTCTTCCCCGTACTGCTGCCTAGAGGTAATTTGCAGTATTTGTGAAAAGGGATTCAGAGGGATTGATGGCGGCAGGAATAGATTGACGTTATCTACAGATTACCTAGTGTCCCTGAATATGTACGGAGTATGTAGGTACCTATCCGCGATTATGAACCTAATAATAGGAAATTGGCCGCTGCAGGTGATGGCCGTCAAGAGGCCTCTCTTGAACGCGGTTCGTATTCTCTGATATTACAGGCACTGTATCAAACAAAGACAGGCCCTGATCCGTAGGGATGAAACACATGATTTCAGGGGGTGAAGTATAGCATCACCTGCATGTGGGTTTTATACAGTAGTGACAAGTACTCGAGTACAGATTGGGTACGCCCGCCGGTGCGCTAGCCGGCGAGCGCGGTGCGGGATACGTAAGGGTACAGTGTAATAGCCTACATCAGCTAGGCGCGGAACACGGTAAGATGTATTGCAGACGTCCACGGGTACATACTTCGTGTCGGCACGGATCGGCATGTTCAGGCCTGTTAGGCGTCCCCATTCCAGCCCTTTCCACCCCTGGGGTCTGCAGCGCTGCAGGGCAGTCCTGCCTGCTGGGCCAATGAATCTTCAGCTTCAGGTGCTATTTTCGCCGTCCAAGCTTCCACTCTAGGGTACTTGCTTTATTGGAAGGAATTCGCAGTGACGAGCAAATGGAGTCTCGCGTCCTGTCGTTAATTCTTTCTCTCCATACAACCGCACCCTCGCACATGGCTTCTTTGTAGCCCTCGTCAGTCTCAGACAGAGCATTCTCCTGTCCTGCCGTCGTTCGCATCCCGTTCATCCCCCTCATTCCGTGACACCGCCTGCCGTTTGTAGCACAGCACCACTAGACCGCTGCCCGAATTCCAGCTCGCTCCAACAAGCAAACCCGACTTGACTGACTGGACGTTTGGGCGCTTGTGTGTTCTTTCGCCTGCCTCTACTTCTACCTACACTATATCGCATACCTTATTGCGACTTTGGCGACCTCCCTCCCTTACATCAAGACGCAGCTCCCATCTGATTACGCACATCTGATATCGATCGACGTATCTGGAGGGTCCGCGCTGTCGCAATGCCGGCCTTCGCAGACTCCTTCTGGTCGACAGACTACGCCGCAGGTGAGCGCAAAGGGGGGAACCATCCCCTTCCATTTGTATAGACGAAGACTGACAGAGTCGAAAAGGACTGGGCGTCCTGTTTGGCAAACTTCAGCAAGGTGTTCAGGAGAACCGCCAATTCCTGACGCTTGCTCGGATGCGTGCCGAAGCTGAAGAAGTCTATGGACAGAAGCTTGGGGATATAGCTCCCGCGGCGGAGAAGGTCACCGGCGGTTTCACGCGCGACGATGGCGCAAGTGTGCGAAAAGTACGAACGACACTGCCGTGTATCTCCCTTTCTCCGGCAAGAGCGCCACGACTAACCCGAACTTTGTGTGTGTAGGCATATGATGGCGTCCGGACCGAGATGGAGGATGCCTCCAAGAATCACAAGAAGATCGCACAAAGCATTCGGGATCTGGTAGTAAATCCCTTTTCGCGGTGGTGTGACGCCCACGAGAGCCGTATTCAGGATTCGCAAGACGAGTTACAAACCCGCATCAAGGCCCACGATCGCCAAGCCGAAAGCGTCAAGAAACTGCGAAGCAACTATTTCAATAAGTGTCGCCTGGTGGAGGACCTGGAAGAGGAAAACAAGTTGGCCTTTCAAGACCCCGAGACGAGTCCGAAGCAGAACCAGAACATTCCCGAGATCAAGGTATCGACGAACAAGGAGGAAGAAGACGATGACGAGATATACGAAATTGGAGATGACACGTACGGGCCCGAGCAGGCGAAGAAGATACTAGAACAAATGCTCAACACTATCAAGATGGGCGAAACGAAGGTTCCCATCTTAGGAACATACCAGAACACATCCAGTGGCTCGGATATTGTCGAGTACCTGCAAGTACATATGGGAGCAACCAGCGTCAGCTACGCCGAGCGGATAGGCCAGGACTTGGTTGCGAACGGCTTCCTTCGCCTCGTTGGCAACGTTGGAAACAACTTTGCCAACAGCTCGAAGCTTTTCTACCAGTGGCGGCCAAAGTCATTCAAGATGGCAGGTGTCCCGGAGAAGAAGGTACCGCCATCCAGGACGTTTTCCCTACCCACTTCCTCCGACAGCCCAACCGATTCTCCTGTTGTCGGAACCGTAAGCGAATATCTTTCCAGCTGGAATGTACTCAACAACCAGCACCCGAACGAGACTCCCCCGGAGCGTCTACGTCGCGAGGCAAGGGAGGCGGATGCGAAGTACAAGGCCGGAGTCCAAAAACTCGATGAGATGCGCTGTGATCTGGAAGAGGCCATCATGATGCATCTGAGGTTTCTCGAGCGCTGCGAACTGGATAGGTTGAAGGCGATCAAGACTGTCATCTTGGATTTCTCAGGTACCATAGGGAATGTCATCCCCAGTTTGCAGTCGGCCGTGGACCGTATGGTTCTATACCAGGAGACTGTTCAACCTTTGGGCGACTTACGGTATCTCCTAGAAAATTACAGGACGGGCCGCTTCGCCCCCAAAGTTGTCACCTATGAGAACTACTACAACACTGTTGACGAGCAGACGTTTGGAGTGGATTTGGAGGCACGGGCTCGAGCTGATAAGAAACGCGTACCTATTATTGTCACAACGCTTCTCACGTATCTCGATCACCACTACCCCGATCTCGAAGGCGATGAAGCGAGAAGGGGGGTATGGCTTACTGAAGTTCAACTTCCTCAGGTTCACAGGCTCCGGGCGAAGATTAACAACGGCAAGCCCTTCTCGTTGGAAGTGCTTGCGGAGTTCGACGTCCCTACTGTCGCCCACTTGCTAAAGTTATACCTTCTGGAACTGCCCGGTACGTTCATCTAGACTTGTACAGGGTTGAAACCATGGCTAACGTGAAACTGCAGACTCACTAGTATCCTCTCATGTATATGAGATTATTAGAACGATCTATTCAACACCAACAACTGACTCTGGCTCGGAAGATGCACGTGTGCCTGTTCTACAGCAAACACTCTCACAGCTACGCCTTACAAATATTGCCACGCTCGATGCCTGCATGAACCACTTTACGAGACTGATAGATTTGACTTCCGCCGACGAGAAATACGTCCAAGAATTAGCCATCTCCCTAGGCCCCTGTATCTTACGACCCCGGGTTGAAACTTCCTTGACCATGGAGGAGAAACACCCATTCCGCTTAATTCGGGACCTCTTCACCCACAAAGATGCCATATTCAGCGAGTTGAAGCGCATGTCTAGTCTTTCGCATACGGGCTCGGTTAGCAACAACCGGCCGCGTGCCATCAGTACGGATGAGAGCAATAGAAGAGCTCACATGGAAGAACGGCAACGAGCTTTGCTAGAGAAGGCAGGCCCGCGCGGACGTGCTACAAGCCCGGCACCTGGACGCCACCACCGACGCGATAGGAGCGCCGGCGGGCCCGAGACCCGATTCCCCATCGTCGCTAGCCCGACGGCGGCCAATGAGCGCCACCGAAGCAGTCTGGGCAGTCTCAACACGGTCAAGAGATCGAGTCTCGAGGTACCTGAAGCTGGTACACCTCCGTCAGAGGTAAACGGGAGCGCTAACGGAGACTCGCCAAAGACCGAGGCCGAGTTTGTGCTGTCGAAAAGGGATAGCTTGAACCGAAGCAGCGCCCGCTTCGTCAGCGGAAGGAGAGTGACCCAGTCGCCGGTCACAGCCAGCACGCCCAAGGCCGGACCCGGGGACGGCGGCGACACGCCCACGCAGGATCGGGGCGTCACGCTCGTCGATGCGCCCATGGATGACTAGTAGACTTCTCTGGCACACCGGCGGGCCTGAGTGAAAGGCAAGAAGAAGAGGGTGTGGGATACGAAAGCAGACGGGAGACCAAAAAAAATATACGGAGGTATGGCATGGCATGGCATAACCGCGCTATCACGGGGGCGCGCATAGATATGTGCGAGAACAGGGGAAGGGGCAAATTCCTAATCTACTTCATGAAGCTTTTTTTATGTCTTTTTTTTTTCGCTCCCCCCTTGGAAGGGGAATAGGGGGAGGTATGGCATGGTTTATGAGGGTTAATCATCACCCTTCATGCACCGAAAGTGTGTTGAGAGCCGGAAACTGCATAATTTTTTCCCCGCGGAGAAGAAGAAAACAATCCCAACAAGAGCCCTCTACTATTTTAAATACTTTTTACTAGTACAGGGACTGTACTGTACGCTTTTATGAGGAACCGAGATCCTGAGGTCAATGGTTGTGGCTTTTTTTTATAGTTGCTTGACTTTGTGTCTCTGCTTTTATCTTTTATCTTTTTTTTTTTTTCCTCTTTTCCCAAGCCCCCTTATTATTATTAGCCTGTTTTGTTTTGCTTGTGTGTGCATGTTCTTTCCTGCGTGCCTGTGTTCGGATTCAGGGGTGGTGCGGTGGTGCGGTGGTGCGTACATACCCTCCCCGGACGTATGTAGTGATATGATAGATAAACCTTACGTTTTCAACACTTACCGTTCATCGCCACGGCTTTCTTGCTTACGTGCTTACCCCTGAAGTGTGTTTCTCCCACTTGGCTCTCCGAGCCTGGTTCATATAATGGGAAGAGAAAAGGGTTCTGATATGATAAATAGTTACGAGTATTCGTCACGGCTAACTACAGTGATTTCTTGTAATGTTTTTTTATGTATTTCGTACATCTCCTAATAGAGCTATACGTACATTCATCATTATGTCTCCTGGATCTCGGCCGGCTTGGCTTTCTTTTTCTTCTTTGGCTTGGGCTTGCTACTACTATCCTGCGCACCCGTAGCACCGGCCGTGTCGCCGTCGCCATCGCCATCACCACCATCGTCTATGGCCGCGACCTTCGCGCTCTTCTTCTTCTTGGTCTTGGGCTTGATATCAGCCGCCGGCTCGCCCTCGTCGAATTCGCCTTCCCCAGCAGTAGCAGCCTTTGGTTGTTTCTTGGCCGCAGCCGCCTCCTTGTCCTTCTTCTTCGTCTTCTTCTTCTTGACGACGGTGCCCTCGACGTCGACGCCCTGCGCCACCTGTATGCGCTCGTTGGCGCGCTGCATCTCGAGGCGCAGCCGCTCGACCTCCTTCATGGCCTGCGCCATCTCGGCCTCCTCGCGCTGCCGGACCTCGGGGTCGTAAACGCCGGGGCCGCCGCCACCATTACCGCCCGCGTCGCTCTCGAGGCTGAGCACTCCGATGCTGGTCGAGTCCACGCCCAGGATCGCGGACTGCTTCGATTTCTTCTTGGCGCGGGCAGCTGCCCGCGAGAGCGTGTCCGAGTTGTTGTTCTCGGAGTCGTAGGGCCCGGGCGTGCTCCGGCCGCTGCCGCCGCCGCCGAGGTTCTCGTCCGCGGCCACGACGATCCTCTGCTGGCGCGGCTTCGGGCGGGCCGGCTTCGAGGCCCCCGAGCTCGGGCGGTGGTGGACGCCGCCGGCGCTGAGCTTGTCGAGGTCGAGCTCCATGATGGGGATCGAGTCGACGTCCAGGTCGGGGCCGTTCGAGTTCTGGAGGATGTTGTGTATGGGGGTCGACGATCGCTGCATGGGACCGCTTTCTTGGATATAGAATGGATCGTCGCGGTTCTTCTCCAACCTCTCGGCTTTCCGTCTGGCCAGGATGTCCGCGTCCAGATACGTATCTTCGGTGGGTTGCTGGTAAGAACCGGAGAGACCGTCTCGTTCGTCTGCTAATCTATTGATTGCCGGCTCGGAAGCTATACTTGTGGTAGGTGGCCGTTGGTAGTAGTAATTATCGAACTCGTCTGCTTCATCGACAGGGATCGATATTGATTCTGCAGATGCAAGCAAGTGGTTAAGGTTCGGGTTAATAGGTTCATCAAGGTCAAGCCCCTCAGGGATTGGGACATTTCTTTGTGCTGTCGCGGCCACTGAGTTCAGCTCCCAGCCAGCGAAAAGGGATGGTATTGCTTGAGTAAGCAATAAAGGAGGCTCTTGGTGGACGGCTTCCGTCGATGTATCCTGGCTGGACGCAGCCTCGGCCGTTAGCTTTAAAAGCTCTGTGAACTCTACCGCTCTCTCTTGTACCTCGAGATTCGGATGTAGCGCCAAAGTCTCAAAGGAGTGGATAATGCGAGCCATCAACAATGTGATCTTTGATTTACGTTCGGGCGTCCAAGACATTGACTGGTTTCCCGCAACGAGACAAAAGACCTTCATGGCCGCCTGGAGACAGGCAGCAAGCGATTCCGGAGAAGACGTCTTTGGTATTAATTGAAGCAGAGTTCCAAGGCTATCCTCTGGTGAAGCCAGCTCCGAGCCAAATTCACCAAGAATCCAAGCGACTGGCTTCAGCGCTGCCGATACGATTGGGTGCCCAGTTAATGCCTCCTGGTTCAGTTGCGATATGATTGCCTCAGCAGCCTCCACGCATGCAGGACGGACAGCTTGAACCTTAACAGTTACGTTCCGTAGTTCATCCCCTATCCTTTCAGAGATGTCACCAACGTTCGTCTTTCCGGAAGGGGAAAGCGAGTCCATATCGCTGACAGGTCGCGGCAAGGGTGCGGACCGGACGAGCTGGATGAGTATGTCGATATACCATTCGAAGTCGGTCAGGTGGCTATAATTGTTTTGGGAGCACATGTTGAGTATTCTGTTGATTACGTCGATCTTGTAATCATCTGGGATCGGTGGAGCTTGGTTCGTCGACTTCTGCGCCGAATCAAAAGACGCTTCGAGCTCATCGTCCTCCGAGTCCCCTGGGCTTGGTCCTGGATGGTCTGATGTTCTCTGGTCTCCTGAAGATGATAGCTTGAGTTGTCTCATAAGCCGGCTAACGATAGAAACCAGGTTATCACTGCTGACCATGCCCTGAACTAGGTCCAATGCCTTGATACGAATAGAAATATCAGTGCTATCTATGCACTCCAGGATGACGTCTTCCTGTTGAGCTACCAGCCAAGGGTGAGTAACAACGATTTTGTTAAAAGCAAGTAGGGCGACGTATTTTACTATGAGGCCAGCAGTCAGCACACGAGAAAAGACGATGGCCATGACCAGACTCACAATTCGGGTCCCCGTCTATCATGATCATGCTCCTGAGCTTATTCACACAAAGGGACGCGATCTCTTCCCTCCCGTCTGCGTCTTCGCCGCTCCCGAGAATGCCACCCTGGATAATACCGTTTATACATTCATACAACAGAGACATAGCCGGAGTCGTCTGGATGATTTCTGTTAAGGGCGGGAGTAGCTTGCGTACAAGCCTTGGCTCAAGAGGAGTTAAAGTGGCGAACTAGCTGAAGTCAGCCTCGACGTAATACTTCACGACATCCATAACGCGTACCAACTTGATCAACTTGATCGCCATCCAGTTGTTACCGCTATCAACCAACAGTTCAAACAGCCGGGGAGCTAGTGGTAAGAAGTCGTGAGGTCGGCGCCATCCTAATTCACAAATGACATTCACGATTGCAGCTGTGACACTAGGGTCCTCAGTCTTATCCATCAGCCTCTCCTTGATTTTGGGCCAGGCGGCACGCAGAGTCTCGGGGTAGACCAGGGCTAATCTATATAGCGTGACGATCGTCTTCTTGCGAATCAAAGGGTTGGTGTGGCTGAGTCGAGGAAGGAGGTCGGGTAGAACAGATAGGGCGAGAGACGGTGTGATGACATGTGGAAGAGTTATGATAGGAAGGGCGATAGTCGTCATCGATGCCGCGGTCAAATCCTAGGAACAAGGTCATCAGCACCTCTGGCGTCAACGATTACTCGGTCTAGTGGCCCATACCTTCTTGAGGAGATTGGTCGCCAGCATGAGGACTTCGGTGTCAGGACGGAAGGTCTGGATAGCGCCAAGATATCCCACTCGCTTCTGATGATATTTGGCGGATGCCATGACCTCGAGTACGTTGAAGGCAGCCCACGACATGTCGTGTCCAAACATTTCCAGGTATATTAATTTCAGCAAGGCGGTGGCCTTGAGATCTGATAGCATAGCGTGGTACGTCAGCTTGGGTCGGCGCGTCCTGGAAGGAAGATGGCTAACCCAGGTCCTGGCTTCGAACTTCGGCGCGGCATTCTTTCAGGCAGTTCTGGATGTACTCCTTCTCGTTGCCCTTGTGATTCCGTAGACCCCGAATGAGGTCATATAGAGACTTTTCGAACCTAGCGTCAAAGAGTCAACAAGCTGGGGTCCGGATGTGAAGAGCCCTATTCTCTGGCGCAGCTTGGTCACGTACATGCTTGCTCGACTCGCACCTTAGGCGGTGCCGACCTCGCCTTAAGGTGGGCGGAATGATCAGCTATAATAAGCGAGGGGCTGCGGGATTGAAGTGCGATTCAGGTAGAATATGCATCATATCGACTGCGCGGTGACAGTCGGATAAGGTAGATGGACTTCCTGCTTCGAATATCAGCTGTGTTAAATGTAGCCCCACGATAGTGGGAACATGATGGTTACCTAAGGCCTGGTCGGAGAGACGTCAGTCTCCAGCACCATCAATTCTAGCGGTGGCAACCGGCAGAACACCCTACCTAGGATACCTAGGCCTAGCAGCCTACGTAGTAGCTCTAGCAGTGTCTAGGCAGCAGGGCAGCTGCAGGGTAAGTAGCCCATACCGTAACGCACCACAGCCTCCAGCTACCTACCTACCTGGCAGACAGAACAGGGCTCCACGCCCCTGTAAAGTGCAGCACGGAGGTACCCACCCGTCTCACCCGCCTTATGGAACCAACAATTACATAGGTAGCTACCTGTTCACCATAGCATTCAATGAGTAAATCGAACCCAATGAAACACCAACCAGTCGATTAACTCTATCCGTGTGGTAAGACTGTACACATCGACCAATACACACACACATACACGCCAGGTCCATTCAGGAGTTGCTTCAACATGTCTTCCTCTCTCCTCCATCCGCCTAGTCACCTACCTCCAGCAGTAGCCTTGCAGCACTCGCAGCAAGCTCCAAACATCCTCGAGAAGTCACCCGGCGCTCTCTCGACGTCTTTCTTACAGTCTCTCCTATCAGCTCCTGAAACCCAGGAGTTATGGACCAAGTACGAGAACCTCCTGTTGTCGTGCCTTCGCACCGGAGATGATGAGTCGGCCCACCAGTGCTTGGGGAGGCTCGTAAATAGGTTCGGCGATGACAATGAGCGTATCATGGCCCTGAAGGGCCTCCTCAAAGAAGCCGATGCTCATGACGATGCTACGATAGACGTCATTCTTAAGGAATACGAACAGATCTTACAAGACAACCCGACTAACATTGTGGGTTTCTCTCAACATATTCAAGGCTTTCGGTGCTAACAGTGTCCCTTCTAGCCTATTTCGAAGCGTCGTGTGGCGCTCCTACGGTCCATGGGGAGGATTTCTGAGTCAGTCAGTGCGCTGATATCCCTCCTTGACGTCTCCCCTACCGACGCGGAAGCGTGGGCTGAGCTTGCCGAGCTCTACTTCTCTCAAGCATTGTACTCGCAAGCGGTCTTTGCACTCGAGGAGGTCCTCATACTACAGCCAAATGCGTGGAACGTGAGTTCTCTTGTGTCTACAATTCAAGTTTTCTATGTCGCTAACTTTAACCGCCAAGATACATGCCCGTTTGGGTGAGGTCCTTCTCGCCGCCGCAAAGACGTCCGATGCCCCAAGGCAGTTGAGCGAAGCACTGAAGCGTTTCAGCCGCAGTATTGAGCTGTGTGATGATTATCTGCGGGGTTATTATGGTCTTAAGCTCGTAAGTGGGACCCCTGGTTGAATATAAGTGAGCGATAGTGAGTCTAACTTAAACGGCAAGGCTACTAAACAGCTTCTGCGGGAGCCCCAGAGGACATCGAAACAAGCGGATGGTGATGAATTCACCGTGCCCTCCCCGGAAATCCTCCGGAAGCTAGATGAAGTTGCTACGGAGAAGCTCGCCGAGATCGTGCGTCGTAGTTCGGCCGGGGAAAGGGGCTGGCAAGGCTACGACGAAGCGGAGATCAGAGCTGCTCGCGAGCTTATCGAGGAGAATTTGGAGCCAACTGTTAGGTGAGATGCAAGGTGTCATTATGGCTAGGTTTCAACGGACGGTCTAGCGGGGGCCTCCTGGCTAGGGTATTCGTTTTGTGTCGTGTAATGTGGCATTTGAAGAGGACATAATAGGGGCAACGGTGACCAGAAAGCATCTACATGTTTAGATGTATAAGCCATTAGGAACCGGACAATAGAGTGCACTTGGCGTTGTGTAGATGTAGGTGGGGTGTGAAGCTAATGTTACATACTGCCCTCCTATTCAGAAGTTTCACTTAGAAATGGCTATGCACTATAGATTGCTAGGTAACAAGGACAGCTTACCTAGCTATTGTGGTTGAACCAACTGCCTTGGATATTCCTGCAGCCAATAGATACACTTGACGTGTTGCTCCATCTACCGACTTGGTTGTCGTGCAGTGCTTCACCGTACACGTCAGATAGCATTACAAGAGACGCTAGAGGCTGGTTCAGGATGTAAGCGACTAGGGCAGTACGCAGCTTCAAGCCAAAAATACACGTATGATATTCCCAGGTCTTCTTCACAGACAGTTTTGAGCGTTACTGCCGTCTCCCTAATGTTTGTGCCGCGCTTGTTCGACGATAGCCAATACCTTGAGCTCGTTCAATATGGATGTGTGTTTGAGAGCGCCAATACTCAAGACTATACTACGATTTCAGGTACTGTACGATTTATAGCACTTCGGCTTAGCATCCATACTAGGCTAGGTACGAGGAGGTAACAACCGGTAGGGCCATATCCGGATCCTCCTAATATACCTAGGTAACCCTTGGGCAGCAAGGCATCACTCGTTTAGGCACTATCTACTAGGTAGCCAAAAACGATCTAGCTAGGCACTCAAGACGGGTCTAGCCGCTGGAGGCGAGCTACTATGTACACCATTCACTACCTAACCTTCGGTACTGACTCCGCGTCAAGATGGAGAGGGGGGCCCTCTCGCCATACCGCGTCTAGTATTGGTTCTTCCCAGCGACATAGCAAAGCTTTCAAGTCGGTTGGCAACACACCATCATAGCCAAAGGTCCATATCACGACCTACTACGATGGTTTTAGACTTGATCTGATACTATTTCGGACCATGTCTTCTACCTGAACACTGCTGCATGGCTGGGCATGCCAGGCTGGGAGGTGAGGGTGGGTGGCTACATGTAGGTAGGAAGTTGTATTATTAGAACCTAGACAACAGCAGACAATTGCCAGCGAAGTTCTCAGCCGACTACAGTTCGTTCTTAAAGCTCTGTCCTGCCTACGCCGTCATCGTAACACAAGCAAACTTCATCCTCCATCCATACACACAGCCCCCAAACCGGGCAGCGGCCTGACGTTCGCCATTCACCCCAGTAGTCATCTGTCCGTCCCTGACGAGTTCCATCCCTAAGAAGCGCCAGATATCATCACGACTACGCAGGTCTATATGACAACCAGAGATCAAACGACCATGACAATGGCCGACCGGGTTGGCTCAAGCATCCGATTGGAGACAGCACCGGATAATGTTCAATGTCTCGATATCCGCCACCCTGGAGCAAACCTCTAGCTGGCACCTCCGTGTGCATGCCGGCATACCTAGCCTGCTCGGTACCGCATGATACCCGGCCAGCCTGATGAGAATCCATCGAAGACACGACAGATGAACTGAGTCAGAAAAAAGAACGAAGCCGTCAGACAACGGGTGTCTACTAGATTACAGGCTCGACCACGCACATAGCTCCTTAGGCAAATCACGATGCGGTGAGCGTGGACACCAGCCAGGAATCCCGCGGTTGTGTTTCGGTGTAAGTAAGCCCAACCTCGTTGTCATTGGTCATATGCGAGTCCTGCGTCTGCTCTTAGCGATGCTTGGGTTAGCGGTGTGGACCAGGGCACAGCTCAGCACTCTATCGTACGCAGTAAGTTTCCTCTCAGCCATCTTCCCTCTTCCCTCGCCCCCGCTCCTACTAGGCGCCCAGCCTACTGCTTGCCATGCCTACCCTGCCTGCCTGCACCTCGTCGAAGACACAGTACGGACGTCCCCGGGCCTTAACCTACCTGCCTACATACCACATAACCAAATCCACCTAACCTGACTCTATTTTGAATGCTACCTACCAAACCCCAGGCCCTAACCAGGCCCTCGGATGGCAATAATTGAGCTATATTGTCGCTTCTTTATTTGATCAGTGTGCCCGACGTCTTTCCTATTGCTGTCGCTTGAGGTGGCGGGTTCTGTTCAGATCATACTTGTATTTGCATGTATGTATTGCGCCAGAGCCTTCCATCACAATAAAGCTGTGGGATAGAGCACCTCAACGACACCGATAACACGGCGTTCATATCGGACCGTCTGCGTATGTACGTGGTTCTTTTACTATCCAGCCCCAACTGCTCGACTCAAACACATCCTTTCTGTGCCTGGATCACTAGTGTCCAGTCGCCTGCTTTATTCCACAGCCACGGGACCACCTGCGAGCTCTTCGCTGGTGCTTTAGACTGGTCCAAAGTTCCCAATTTCCACAAGGATGGATGTGGGAGGCCATCCCCGAATGCCTATCGTACAGTACGCCCAAGCGGGCAGCCCCTCCCTGCCTCCGTCTCTCTGCTTGTCTGCGTACATGCGTACATGCGTACATACATGAACGGAGTAGGCGGTGGGACTCCTTTCCACCAGCTGTCGTCGGAACCCAGTCGAAGACTCGCCTGGGCTAGCCTTGAGGCTTGTGCCACCCACTCCCGCCCGTCATTCCTGTCTAGCTGCATGTGCTGGCCCCTAGGCCCCTCGCTGGCCGGCGATGGATCGTGGGCTTTATTAGTGCCACTGTTATTAAATCCCCACGCCCTCTCTGCGCCCCCCCTCCCATCATCCCTTCCGACGCACAAAACGAAGTCTGGTCTTCTTGATCCCTTCTCCAGACATCCCTGAACGGACGAGTGCTCATATTCTTCTGCTCAGCAGCATTGCCGTCCCACATTCGCTTCAGCTCCGCGTACGAAGTAAAACGCTCGAATAAATACGGCTTCATCCGAAACCCGTACTACACCCGATTTAGGTGGTAGAAGTTATTCGACACCTAAACCGTGTTCAATCCCCGCTTCGTCCGCGCTACTTGCAATTCCGCACACACATTACGACGGAATAGCAACCCAATCTTGCGCCCAACTTGGTCCAATCTCGCTCGATAGCCGGGATCCCCCGCAGATAAGTTTTTGGCATCACAACAAAAACTGTCACCAGAAGCTCCATTACAAAAGCGCCGATTTCCCAATTTTTCCCGTGCAAGGCCGCAGCTGACCCAACTTTCTTGCACCGCTCTGCGCAACATCGCACTCAATACTCTTATCTATTACGTTCTGTGCTCATCGCCCGCCTGCCCACGCTCTCCAACAAAGTTGCTAGTCATTTTTGTACCAACGTTTCCCCTCGTCGGACGGTAGGCCCAGGTCGACATTCGGTCACAAGGGCCAAGTTCCGAGCCAATCCAGCATCATTTGCGGACACTAGTTATACCGGGTAACGCCTAGCCTTTATCTCCCTCCCCCCTACTCCGACTTTCTTAGGTGGATCGTCGTGAGTGAAGGGGACTTTGGCGACAAACCATATCCAATGTCGTAAGTAGCAAGCTTCACCACTCGACCAATCGCCTCGTTGACGTATTTCGCCAAGTCGAAGTCGCCATCACATACGCATCAGGCACCACGATTACGAGGATACGCCCAATTATTCGGACGGCGACCCGAGTGGAGGATCACGCGACGAAGAAGAGTACTCATCTGAAGAATACGACGAGGACGAGGACGAGGAAGAGGAAGAGGACGATCTTGAACCAGAAGACTCGGCTTCACTCAGCCCTTCAAGGCATCATCCCCCAGATAGGGTATCTCGTCAGACCTCGTCGCGACACCATCTCACCCACCGACCAGTCTCTCACTACGATCCTCGGCAACCGCCGAACCCGCCTACCAGTCTGGATTCGGGAGACTACTACGATTTCGGCCCTGGTGGCCAATATGCACCGCCTGGTCCCCCCTACTATGGTGGCCGTGGCGGTGGTAGTTACGCTCCGAGCCATGCGGGTGGATACGGCAATCCGTATAACCAGCAAATGGTGCCGTACGGGCCCCATGGCTACAATCAAAACCCATTCGCCCCGATGAATGGGAACGGGGGCAACTACTTCAATAACGAACATAGGTGGCCGCCAGGTGGCGAAATGATGCCATATGGGGGAGGCCAGAACTATTTCGGGGGGCCTCCCTATCCTCCCGTACCGCACGCCATGCAGCAGTATCAATGGTCTCCCCCTCCCCCTCCACCAACCGACATAGGGGTCCGAGATAAGACGCCTGCTCCTCCCGATCCACCTCCAAGGGATATTGAAAAGGAGGCCATGATGAAGAGACTAGCCGACATCGAAGCTGCGGAGAAGAAGAAACAGGAAGAAGCCAAGCAGAAGGAGCTAGAGGAGCGAATCAAGAAGGAGGCAGAAGAAGCATTTAAGCGCAGAATGGATGAGATGAGGAGGGAAGAGGAAGTCCGAGCCGAGGAGAGGAGAGTTGCGCTACAGAAGGCGCAGAAGGAAATTGAAGACGCAAAGAAAGAGGCAGCGATAGCAGCGCGCGAGGCCGTGGAGGCGGAGAAAAAGGCCGAGGCAGATCGTATCGCGAGAGAGCAAGAAGCAATTGCCCGGGCCGAGCGAGTCGCGCGGGATACACTTGAGGCGGAGCGTAAAGCAGAGGAAGCGAGAAAGAAGAAAGAGGCGGAAGCTGCTGCGCTCGCGGAGGCTCAAGCTAGAGTCAAGGTAGAGGCCGCCATCAAAGCCGAACAGGACGCCAAGGACGCGGCAGCGAAAAAGGCAGCGGAAGAGGCAGAATGGCGGAAGCACTTGGAAGAGGAAGCCAAACTCAAAGCCATGAACGAAGCCCGCCAAAAGATTGAGGACGAGAAGAAGGCAGCAGAGCAAGCCAAAGCCGCCGAAGATGCCAAGAAAAAAGAGGAGGAGGCGTTCAAGAAAAAGGCTCTGGAGGATGCCAAGGTTAAGGCCGCCGAGGAGGCGACCAAGAAGAGAGAAAAGGCGCCCATTCGCTTCAAAGATGCGGTTGGGAGAAAGTTCAGCTTCCCTTTCCATCTATGCCAAACCTGGCAGGTAAGTCACGATCCGTTCGGTGGCTTGGGAAGAGCTCGCTAATCCGGCGTATCTAGGGTATGGAAGAGCTTATCAAGCAGGCCTTTATACATGTTGATGTCATTGGCCCTCAAGTGCAGCAAGGACACTATGACCTGGTTGATCCAAATGGAGAAATTATTCTTCCTCAGGTTTGGGAGAGGGTGATAGAGCCCGACTGGGCGATAACAATGCACATGTGGCCCATGGACCGAGCACCCCTTGGAGGTCATATGGGTCGTGGCGGTATTGGAGGACACCCAGGGGTACCGGGGGGTGTGGGACCCATGGGAGGCATGGGTGGCATGGGAGCCATGGGCCGGATGGCACCAGGAGGCTTGCCGCCGCGCCGTGGACCGGGTCCTCCCCCTCCTCCCGCGGGTCCAGCGCCAGCTCAGTTTAGGCCTGGACATGATGGAATGCCTGGTGTGCCTGCGGATGTCCGAATAATTGAACCGATGCCGCGGAAGAAGTCTACCAAGACCAAAACAAACAATGGCATGCTCTCATGGATGATTGGAGCCCCGCCTAAGCCTAGACACAAGAGGTCGGTCCGTCATGCCAGCCCTATTTTCGATGCATCACGCTGACAATCATTAACAGTAGGAGCAAGAACCGATGATGGGCTACTTTATACGTGATTGTGATCCCGGGATCTTGGCAGCCTAGATTAGATGGCCTTTGCTCGTTGCCTTGATCACCGAATCGCTGGTCCTGAATTTCGTTTTTGTCTGCGATTTCGTTTCTCCGAGGTGTTCTCGAATAGGTTTTTGGCGAATGATTCTGCATTATACCCCGGCTCGAAAGACGGCAGCATTATTTATAGGGTATTGGTGTGGTTCTTCCCGCACCTGCTATGGATGAAACCATTCCCATCAAGAATTCGCCGCTCCGCGTAGTAGATGTGTCAGTTTATATTGTTGCTTTGGGTTGCATTTGGACTTTTACGAAGCTTGGTGAAGGCGAAGGCGGCGCCGCGTTATATGTGGAGTATGAGGAAACATGAGATCATGCCATGACGAGTACAACTATGGCCTCGACATGTGGCCGTCACTTTGGTTGAGACTTTGCAGACTTTATTGGCGGCGTCATATAAGGGGAGGGAGAGCTTAGAGGGGAGATGTGGTTGGTCTGGCACTCTAGATCGAACTGATCAGGTAGACCTTTGAAGCTTGGTGTCACATGCAGAATCGATCTCGAATGTTTATATGGCTTCCCCTGGCTGGCTTTCAACGGTGACCTGATTGTTCTCTCGTGGCACGGGCGTCTATTTCTACGGGCAATAGGGGTAAAGATATCCTAGTCAACAAAGCCGGCGTATGGCCGAAAGAGAGCCCAACCATTGACCTTCCCTACCAACGTATGTAACCCGTTTTATTCCGGTCTAGAGCCCGGGAGACGAAGGCGTCGACCACCTTGGGCGCGATCCGGTCGGCGACGGCGGCGCTGGCGGCGCTGTACAGCGGGCTCGCGAACTGGTACCGGATGCTCAGCTGCACCTCGCTCCAGTCGCGCCTGGAGCGGTCCATCTGCTTCGACTCGTGGTCCGGCCACACATTCCACCGCGTCACCAGGCTCGCGAACACGCCGCTGTTGCTGCCGCTGCTGCTGCTGCTGCTGCTGCTGCTGGCGTCGCTGTTGCCGTCTGGGGAGGTGGAGGACGATAACCCCGCCGCCGCCAGCTCCGCGTCCGTCAGCGACGTCCGCCCCTTGGGCCCGCTGATCGCCTCCAGCACCCCCAGGTCCGGCACGCAGTACACCCGGCTCGTGTACGTCTCCTCGAACCCGCCCCAGCCGATCGTCAGGTCGGCGCTCGTGGGCCAGCGGGGGGGTTGCTGCTGCTTTTTCTGTTTTTTCTGTTTTGTCTGTTTTGTCTGTTTCTTCTGTTTTATCTGTTTCTTCTGTTTTTTCTGTTTTGTCTGTTTCTTCTGCTTTTTCTGCTTTCCTCCATCGTCGTCGTCGTCGTCATCGTCATCCTCGTCGTCGTCGTCGTCGTCATCGTCCTCGTCCTCGTAGTCATCTTCGTCGTCCTCGTCGTCCTCGTAGTCATCTTCGTCGTCCTCGTCGGTGCTACTGCTGGGGGCGCTGTTTTGCATGGACGTCGTCCACGACGTCACGCGCGCCGACTTGCAGTACGGCAGGAATTGCGGGTACGAGTCGATGTCGGCGATGATGTCGTACAGCGACAGGTAGTGGAAGGGCAGCGTCCGGCGCACGGTCAGGGTCTGCGGCTCGGGCGGCTCGAAGGTCAGGAAGTGGCGCCTATTACTACCGGTACCGACACACGCGGCCGCGCCGCAGCGCCGGAGGAGGGGGGAGGGGGAGAGGAGGCGCGTTGGATTGGGAGCTCGCGTGAGTATCGACATCGAGGATACGGGCTACGGGCTACGGGTTACGGGTGACGGGTTGGTCTGGGTGTACACGGAGAAAGTTGGGCGGGGCGTGGGAGCTCGAGTTACCTAGGTAGCTGGCGGATGGTCCGTCCGGTTGGGAGGTGGAAGAATCGTTGTTCGAAGAGACAGAGAGAGAAGGTGGGAAGGAAAGGAAAATAGCCCTACGGAGGTGCCTTTCAGAAGTCGTGACCATATTAGGACTCCTGCAGATTGTCTGCCAGCCGTCACACCTCTTGCTGCAGTTGCCGCAATAGATCTCTGCTACAGTATGCGATAAGTTTGACAAACAGTAATAAATTAGAGCTTTATAGCACTTACTTCACTAAAGTTTTGCAATTAATTCACTTTTTTTTTTTTTTTTTTTAACGCAAGCTTTATTATAATTTAAAAGCAAAAAAAACTATATGAAATATTCATTTTATATAAACCCCGGCAGCTGTGTTTAGGGGCCTGGCAACTGGCTGATAACCTGCAGGGGTCCTAATATGGTCACGACTTTTGAAAGGCACCTCCATATAAACTTTTCATTTTCTAAGAAACTTTGGTGCGTTTGGCGCGTTTGGCGTGTTTTGTCTATTCCCGTCTAGACTAAAGAGATTTGGAACAAGTAATGATACAGTAACATTGAAATGCGATATGCAATTGAGAAAGAAGAAGCGAAAACTAGTCGCATTTCCGATGCGGGTCGGAAATATGACGTTCAAGATCAGTCGGATAGAGCCGAGGGTTCGGGCCAGGTGCGGATCTGTGCCTAGCTTATAAAGGACGTGCGTAGAATAGATCTAACAACGGGGTCATATCATTGCCTGTCACCCTCTTCACTTCGCTTCACTTTACTTCACTTAGTGAGATGAAGTGGGATTAGAACGTCCATCAATCATTAGTTGGATACCGAAATCCCAATTCTCATTTACTTCATACCTTAAGTAACCACAAGTCGAACCATGTAGCAAACAGCGGATCCTAAGCGGATGTTCACTGGCAGGCGAGCAAGAAGCCCTATCCATTACCACCACGTTTTCTGGTACATATAAGTACATATATATGAAAGAAACCATTAGCCTGAAAATCGAAGATACAGAGTAATTCGTTTCATCAACGCTACTAACAAATAAGAGTTCAGTCACATCTCAGTTGTTTACGTCCCTTAGTTACACCTCATCCACCCTTATAAGTCTACACAACGAAAACAAATTTCATCTCCTAGATCTTCCATGGAACGTCCTTATAGTCGACATCCCTGGTAGGCCAGGCGCAGGATCTCTGGAGGAACTGAGCCAAGGAGTCCTCACCACCCCAGTACTCTGCAGTGAAGGCTACCATGAGATCGAGCCCGTTGAGCAACGTGCCGCTGGTCCAGAGCTTGCCGTCCCTTGCCCAGCGCTTCTCGACCCAGTTGGTACCGGGGGCCCGCCGGCGGACCGCGTCGAGCGCGAAGCGCGGCGCCGTCGCCGTCCTGCCCTCGAGGATCCCGGCCCGCAGCGGCGTCATCACGCCGCCGCATATGGTAAGGAACGCCGAGCAGCCCTCCCAGCTCTTGCGCACGAAGGCGAGCTCCGCCTCGCTCGCCTCGTAGCCGAGCGTCTCGGCGCCCATGAGCACGATGTCGAGCGGCGGGCAGGTCTCGAAGGAATCCTGGACGGTGGGGTTAGCGCTGCGTAGGCCCAGGTAATGTCTAGGGTGCGAGAGAGGCGATTCCGCCGGGCCAGTCAAACGGTAGTACCTACGGTTGGGGTCAGGGAGATGGTAGCCGTGAGTTGCCTGTTCGCTGCCGGCCCGTTCTCCGATACCCAGTGGAACTCGAAGTCGATCGCCTGGGCCTTGAGCTGCGGCGCACAGAACTCGTCCGGCGTCATGTCGATGAACTTGTGGCTGAGGCCATGGAGGTAGTCGATAGGGGCGACATCCAGGATCTCGGTAACCCTACGAAGTCCTCGTGTCAGAAACGCCTCCGAGATTCTATGGATGATCGTGAGGAAGCAGCAACTTACGAGTTCAACAAGATGACGCCGACATGGACAGTCCGGTCCGGTTTGGCGAGATCGAGTGACTTGGACATTTTCTTCGGAGTTTAATCGGAGGTACGATGATACGCTGTTAGACTATATTGAAATACAGTTTATGATGTTCGAAGATGAGAAGCAAAATAGGCATTTCACGGGAATAAGACAAGGCTTTATATCTCTAAACAGCTTGTAAGACTCCGGGCATGGTCGGAATTTGTGATATGCCCCATATACCACCAGAGTGCCAGGGTGTCGCCTCAAACGCCGAGTCTCTTCGGAGTGAGTGGGTAGGTTGGGGCTGCGGAAAGGCCCGACCTGTCCCGGAGCTCGGGAGAACATTGAAAGAGTAGGATTCTTTCAGCCTCAAACCCAAGAGTTAATCTAGTCTAGAAGTAAATAGTAATTTCTCCGATATGAGGTTGGTAGGTGAAAAAACATAACCCTCCCTGAACATCTAGGTATGCCTAGAAGGATTTCAGAGCTAGGTAGGTAACTTGCCAACATACAAGTTGAATAATCAAGCTCACTTATAGAACCACGTATACGCGTTTAATTACCTCTCATCTAAAACATACACGAATAGGTATATTCAGAGTCTCGAATTACCGCCTTATGAAGCTCCTGTAGAAATAGACGGCTCGAGTGCTGAGCCACATCGAGCAAGGGTACGCCACACCACAAATGCTGTTCAAGCCACGTTTTAGGTAGCTTTAGGTAGCTGCTTGGCCCGTCCACTTAAAAATTTCACCCACTTCCCAACTTCAAATTATTGCAAACCTTTTCACCACACTTTGGGATTGACCTACGACTCCCAGAATGCCACCAGACGGATCCCCTCGGTGACAGGCAAACAGTATAGCAAGCTCTCTCCAAGAGTGTCATTGTATCTTCCAGCATGGCTTCCACCGCCACACCTCCGGCTGCGGCCACGGAAGACGTGCTAGTGGACAAGACCTCATCATTAGCCGTGCAAGACACATCCGAGGTTCAGCTGCCTCCTCACCGGAGCCATGACCCACGGAACAATTTGAAGAGGAGCGATCCATTTCAGTTCGGATCTCGCTACCTAGAAGAAGGCGACGATGTCTTCGAATTCAATGCCTGGGATCATGTGGAGACTGACGATACCTACAAGGAATACGCGGAGCAGCAGTTTGCCAAGCAACGCGAATCGCCAGTCTCCGACTTTGACAAACGTAAGTCCTGAGCGTTCTTCCTTATCTTGGTGTTCTGATGATACCCCAATAATGCATAGTTCATCTGATTACCTCTGATGACCAACTTACCATCAAATCTTTCGCTCCCATCTGATGCACCATATACTATTCCGCTTCATGTTACTGGCTTTGTGAAGAGCTATTGCTGACGTGCTCAACAATAGACAGGTTCAATTCCGATCCCGCAAAATGGTGGAACCTCTTCTACAAGAATAACACTGCCAACTTCTTTAAGAACCGAAAGTGGCTGCAACAGGAGTTTCCAGTACTTGACAAGGTCACTAAGGAAGATGCCGGCCCAATAACACTACTGGAGGTCGGTGCTGGGGCCGGCAACACTGCATTTCCCATTCTGGCCAACAACAAGAACCCCAATCTGAAAGTACATGCTTGTGACTTTTCGAAGAAAGCTGTCGAGGTGATGCGTAGCCATGAGGCTTATGACACCGACCACATGCAAGCAGATGTGTGGGACGCCGCTAGTCAAGAGCTTCCCCCAGGCCTTTCAGAAGGCTCTGTAGATGTTGTCCTCATGGTCTTTATCTTTTCGGCTCTATCGCCGTCCCAGTGGAAGCAGGCTGTCCTAAACATTCATCGAGTGCTCAAGCCAGGCGGCGAGGTCTGTCTCCGCGATTATGGCAGAGGTGATCTGGCACAGGTTCGATTTAAGAAAGGTCGATACCTGGAAGAGAACTTCTACATTAGGGGCGACGGTACGCGGGTTTACTTCTTTGACAAGGATGAGCTCGCGCATATATGGACTAGACCATCTACAGTGACTAGTGAATCAGCGGATGCAAAGGAGGATGCCGACGCTGGTAATTCGCCAGTGGCGGAAGAGGCTCTATTTGACGTTGAAGAGCTTGGTGTTGATAGAAGAATGCTCGTCAATAGAGCGAAGCGACTAAAGATGTATCGTTGCTGGATACAAGGCCGCTTTAGAAAGAAATAGAGTTGTTATCCCAAGCACCTTATATGCGTATGCAAGTGATGTTATGGTTACCAGCGATCTTTAGAAGACCATGTCGATTTCTGCAATCTTATGTAAATGTCTCAACTTATCTCATGCACCTACTGCCTCAACGAGCTTCCGTCGTTCGGAGTTTGCGAACCCCATGCTGTCGAGGTAACCATCGATGCCGCCATACTTGGTATTCACATGCTCCTGGATCCTCGCCACGAAGTCCGCAGCAGCATCTCCCCATTCGGGGGTCAGGCCAATCTCTTTAATCTCTGCTAGCCTCGCCTCCCTCTCCGCTTCGAGGCCCTCCCGGGAGAGAAGGTAGTCGTGCGCGATAGCACCGGCCGGCACCCTGAGCAGCATCAGGACAAGGGCAACTATAAGCCCCGTCCGGTCCTTGCCCTGCGTGCAGTGCACCAGGATCGGGAGCGAGGCGGGCTCGGCAAACGCGCGCAGGGCCTAATAGTTGTTCGTCGTGAGTCCATTATCTCTGCATAGCATTCCTGGGATACGCCACGACGATAGGTAAGGGAGGAGAGGTAGGTATGTGAGATGGAGGAAATGAGGAATGAAGGACGATGAGGGCGGGCGGGCGGCTTACCTCGGCGATCTCCTCGCCCGACTCGTCCATCGTGATAAAGCCCAGGCCCACGAGGCCCCGCGGCAGTAGGACCTCCCGCATGAGCAGGGCGACGCCTTGCATCCGGTAGCCTAAGAGGAATAGGAAGATCAGCTTGCTGTTGTTCGTTCGCCGCCACACGCGCGCTTGCAGTCAGCCTTCTGTATACGCGAAGATGTACATGCAGTAGAAAGGACAAGAGATACGCACAAGTAGTTCCACCACGTCAGCTGGCTCAGCAGGAACCTCTCGAACCGCCTGCCCGTCACCTTGACCTCCAGGTACCGCAGCCCGGGTATCTGCACGGGCTCCGCGAGCGCCGCGTTCGACTGCAGGAGCGCGGGAACCTTCAGGTCCGCCTGGCGCTTCTCGGCGCACTTGAGGTGCTCCGTCCTGTCCGTTCGTGAGTACGTCTGTCTCTGTGAACGGAGCAAAGAGAAGGATTTGGGAGAGGGGGGTGGGGGGGGTGTTGTTTACTTGGTCCGAAGGTCGATGACGGTCCTGACGCCGAGCTCGTCTTTCAGTCTACTCCGGTCGGACGGCGTTGCGTCGTCTGCATGCTATACGTGTGAGCGACTACCCGGGGCCTGCGAACGCCGGAGAGGCTTCCTCTAGGGTTTCTTACCGGGCCGCGCGGACCGGTAGAACACGCCTTCTTGGACGATTCGGCGCCCGGCATAGTCGTTGACGGTCTTCCCGACGTCGCGGAAGTTGACGATGTTGTCGAAGGCGAGCGACATTGCGAACAACCCGAATTAATAGGTTCCTCGGTCCTCCCCTCGTGCAGTATGTAGATAACAAATAATTAGTAGTGATGCTTAAGCAATTTCATTGCACGTAGAAAAATCATGGAAGGGTATTACGAGGTGGATTGCGCCATTGACGTCCTCCGGTCCTACGGTGGAAATTTGAAACGATCTACACGGGTGGACATGGTTTACAGGAACACTACGCCCACCCTGCCACCGTCAGTTCTCTATAGCTTACATCAACGTCCTAGAACGTGTGATTAGTACCGTCTCTACCGGCCTCGACTATTTTATATCATACATGGCCTCAATATAGTATCTATTAGAAAATAAATCAAGTGGTCTTCTCGTTGTTTGTTAAAGATGATAATGGCAATCATATCATCTATCTGTCTAAATGTTTCTATTCCCATTTTGATTCCCATCTGTACGTTCTATACTTATCTATGAGACGACCCAAATCAAAACCGTGGCTCAGCAGTCTTTTATTCCAAGTTATTGCCCTTCTGGCCCCAATCGTCCTCCCATGTATCCTGGAAGCCGTGACCGCCATCTACGACATATCGATACCGTCTTTGCGGGTGCAGGAAAATGCTAAAGCTAACGCCAGCTCGTATGAACCTTCGCCTCAGATTTCGGGGAGGTCGCCACATAAAGCCTGGGTGGCCCACTCCTCTCGCCTCATCAGGATCGAACTCTGATGTGTTTTCACCGTCTTCGCTTGCGTTTTCATCTCCCTCGTTCGCGTCGTCTTCTCGCGATGGGATCCATTCAAGTGATATGACCCTCACCCTTTCCAGCAGTGGCGTAGTCACACCTCTGCCACCGCTTTCACCCCCGTTCGCCGCCACCTTGTCTAGCATTCCAGACAGCCACGCCGGGTTCGAATTTCCGGGAGTCAGGAAGTCGATGTACCCATAATCATCAAAGACGATCTCTAATTCTTGCAGACTCTTGGGCAATCGCTCCCACACTCTTATCGACCCGGGATCGAAACCCAGCAGGAACACCGCATTGACACACAGGCTCTTCAGCTTGTCGTATTTTCGAACATTGAGCAGGTCACCGTACCCAAGGCCTTCGTGGACCATCCTTAGTCTCGTGAAGACGAGCTTCTCTAGGGAGTCTGCTTGGCACGCCATCGCGCGCTCAACCGCCGAACAACTAAACCCGACCGGCTCCTGTACACCGTCGTGACCGTGCCATTCGCCTTGGTTCGCATCGTACCATAGCTCCACCAGAGCTTCGGGCCAGCTTAGAACTTGTGTTAGAGGCTCCTCGTGGGCACCGCAGTTTAGCAATTTCAGGACCTTGACCGACGATGTGCCCACATGCGTGTCATCCTCGAACTCCCAACCCTGCCACCAGCTGAAGTTGCGGATGGATATAGTATGCACATTCGGGAGCCAGAAGAGAGGGAGGATGTCAACATCATCCTTGTTGTATCCTCTGACGCTCACATCAACATGCCTAATATAAGCTGAGATGTGTTGTCTATCCTCCAAGGTTGAAACAAAAGCTGCGGAACGATCATAGCTGGACAAAAGCGGGATGTGGTGATACAGGGCTGAGATTGCAGCGTTGTGAAGCCGGCTGCAGACCTGTGCGACTGAATGAAGGCTCTTGATTGACTCGAGTGCGACTCTGTCTTCCCTCTCGAGGTCAGTAGGGAAATCGAAAAAGGGGCCGCTACGAGTAGTCGTTGGTTGTTTGATTCGTAGGTACGATATTATCTCGAGGAGAATCTCGTCGGAGAGTGCGAGGAGACGAGCCATGGCTTCTGCATTCACACGTTCATTCCTGACAGCAGTTTTTTTTTTTCTTCTTCGTCTCCTTTCCAATAAGCTTATAGAAAAGAGGAACGAACACGTGAAGAGGGCATATCGGCTTTAAATTGAAGTCTTCGGTTTCTAGTTTTGCCATTACCCACGTACCTAATTTGGGAGTCTAGATCTCGTTAGATTATCAAGATCATGTATAATACCCCTGTTAAACTGCAGGATATGATAGAAATTGTAAGGACAAGGGTTCCTAGTGTTGGATCGGCCGGTCTAGCGATCCTGCGTCGTTCCTGATCGTCACAGTGAAAAGGTAGAACTTCCTTGCATTGGTGGCCTTATTCGGACTCTTTTGTTTCTTCAACTCGTGCGCAAGCCTGATTGTGCCCCCCTCAAATACCTATCCAAGGCCAAAGTGAGGACCCAAGCATCAGGAGGCAGCGTGAGGTTAGAAGATGGCGATTGGGCAAGGTATTGTGAGTTAATGAAGAGCTGTGCATGTACCTAATAGGTTATCTAGGTGCCCAGCTACGCCCATACATGGCTGGAGGTACTTAGATAATGATATTGCGGGGGACACTGTAGCCTACCTTATTAGGTAGGCTAGGTACTGTGAGCTAGACCGAAACAGTGGTAGGACATGACGTAATAGGCATCAACACCACAAAGACATATGAATGACGAGATGATGGATGAGGACAATGAACATATGCCAGCTTGCCAGCCTCCCCATGCCCAAGACTGACTCAGGCGCGACGCCTACACATGGTAGCTAGTTGTCGACCACCTTTTCCTCTGCGCCTGATGGCTCCCACTTCTCTTTATCATGCTCCTTCAATTCAATCCCTAGCCTAGGAAGACGCATATCTCTCGATCACGTCTTACGTCTTAACCTACCTAGTCGCATGTTCTGCTGTGAACATCCTCTTCTCACCATCCTTGACAACTACCTTCAGACCTGCTCCGTCAACCCAGCTCGCTTGATGTAATTGTCAAAGATACATTGACACCCCACCCTCTCATTGTTCATGCCAAGCTGCTGTAATTCAAGGCCTGGAGCTCGAACTCAAACTCGAACTCGAACTCGAACTCGAACTCGCTATCGCCTAACTCGCATCTCATATAACCCCAGTCCTTTTATGTCGATCGTTTTAAGACGCGACAAACGTTAAAAGCGCAGATGCAGGCCGCATCGCCCAACCTTCACTCTCCGCCACCTACGCACCCCACGCACGACATTGCTGTGGCCAATGGCAATGGCAATGGCAATGACACAGCTGGGGTGCAGCGGACGGCGCGAACCCATGAAGACACCCAATTGACAGGTAAGCTTTGTGCGCGAGTGTCATATCACCGCATCTTCACCACTGTCGCAAAACTCTAGCTCCTATGTACATGTACACCTATACGCATATGTACAGATGCGGATAGTCGCCTTCTTCTGGTCTGAGATTGACTGTTAAACACCGCTCTAGGCCACTCTGGAAGGCTTATCTATGCCAAACCTGAAGACCTCCCGAGCTATCCGTCCCTCGGTCTCGCTGAAAAGGGCGTCGCCGCAAGTGCAGCCGCATCTCTAGGCTGGGTCAGCAACCTGTCCCCAGAGCTGTGGAAGCCAGACAGTTCGGCGTCCGCCTCAGCCGCGGCCGTCATGGCGAAAGACTACAAACTAGCTCCTGCTTACGAGCACGTGCCCAGTAAGCATGGCGCAAAAGCCGCTTTACTTGCATCCCAAGCTGCTAGGAATTCAGTGAGCGGGAAACCTGCAGCTACCGCTCATGGCCACTCAGCGGCGAACACGGCCTTTAGGTCTGACCGTAACGCTCCTCATGTCCCCCGCGCCAACAATATGGAACGTGAGAGATCCCTTCTTGCAGCCAAGGGCGCTATGGCAAACCGCCAAAGAGCCAGATCGACCCCGATACCTAAGGAGGCATACCCGGACGAGGCAAATGCGGCTGCTAATGCCCTGAGCGCCGCTACTCATGCGCATCAGCCCGTGCGGTCGTTGACACCGACCGAGAAGGGTGGTGCTATTCCCTACGTACACATGGACAGGAGAATGTTCACCTCACATCCGCCAGTCAAACCCGAAGTCGACGAACAAAAGAAGGCTGATGTGCTTCATGCTTCGGCCCTCGCAATGGCTAAGAAAATGTTTGACCAACAACAAAAGATAATCGATGCCAAGAAGCTGCATGGTGACGTCGCCTCTCCCCGAGAGCAGTTCGATAATTCTAGCAGTATCAGCGATGATGCACAGCCTATACGCTTTACTAGTCTGCAGGATGCGGCCTACAAGCAGGCACAGGCACGCCTTGCGAAAATACACGAGGAGAACATGCGCAACCGAGATTTCCGGGATTACTACGGAGCAGGGCAACCCCAGCGTCGCTTCTCGATTCGGGGCAAGTTTAGGAGAAGGTCCTCTAGCGATGGCGATGTAATCGAAGACCGCAAGAGGTCCCAACAGATTAGACAACAAATGTCTCTGTTCTCTAGCAAGCTCTCCGAAGTTGATGTCCAAAAACAACAGCAAGACCAAGAAGCCTTGCTTGCTGCAGCCCAAAGGAATGTCCATTTGCGATTGAAGGGGATGGACGACAGGATTTCAGCCGAGACTGGAATGGTTCCCCCTTCGACCCTAACTCAGTGGGAGATGAAAGCGAATGCTGCTGCCCAGGCCCGCAGCGATGGCAGAGCCGTCCAGCATCCGGGCAGGATTGATATCGGTGCTGGAAAGTACATGACGCAGGAAGATATCGACGCAATCGCGGCCCGCCGAGTTCAGCCCGTACTAGATGATATCAACGAGAAGGCGGAGCAGGAATACGCAAGGCAAACGGAACAACGCCTAGAAATGGAGCAACAGAAAGAAAGACGGGAGCTTGAGAAGGCCCGGGAAAAAGAACTCCAGGATCTACAGAAGGAACTCAAAGGTTAGACAGCTATGTCTTCGTATCATACACATACAAATGCTAATTTTTTTATTATTTGCAGAGCAAGAGAAGCATGAGCAGAAGGAGAAAAGGGCCGAGGAAAAGCAGGAAGCCAAAGCTAAGAAGGAGGAGGAGAAGGCCGCCAAGGCTGAGCAGAAACGCCTGTCGAAGCTCGAGAAACACAAATCAGCCAGTGCGGATCGTCCTCACGAGGCCCACGAGGAGGAAGAGGAGCAGCCCGAGGCAGCCGAGACAGTCGCCCTGAACACAGCCGGTCAACCCGTGAGTGTGCCTGTTGCACAAGACGCCAATGCCAATACCACAGCCACCACCACCACCACCACCACCACCGCTGCTACCCCGCGCGATGCCGAGGCCGACATCGTGTCGGACTCGCAGCAGCAGCAGCCGCAATCGCCGAAAACGTCCGACGACAGCAGCCCGCCCAACAAGGGCAGGGTGAGGACGTGGTTCCGCTCCCGCTTCTCGCGGGCATCCCGGGGTTCTTCGCCCCCTCCCCCAGACCTCGAGACGTCCGGGGCCGGGGCCGGGGCCGGGGACGCGTCGGCGTCGGCGTCGGTGTTTGTCACCGTCAATTCCTTTTTTTTTTTTTTTTTCGTTTTTCTTTTTCTTCTCTTCTTCTTCTTAGGGGGGGAGGGTGTTGGGCCCTCTTTCGGCTTCGGGACTCGGGGGGTGTATAGGCGTTCAATCATGGAATGGAAGGCAAAGATTCCCCGGATACGGAGGCAGGCAGGCAGGCTCCGTGGTCGATTGATCGAGTCGAGAATAACGACACAATTGTATACCCCCCTTTTCTTCTTTCTTTTTTCCTTTCTTCTTTCTTACTTAAGTATACGTGGTTTTCTTCCTCCGGTGAAGTTGTCACAGTCTAAGGTCTCTCCTTGATTGGTTGTTTGTTTTGCTACGTGTATGAGTACCTTATATACTTACTCAGGTATACGGGATAGGAGATATTGATTACAATCGAGTGTCTCTTGGCGATCTTGTTACATCATTACGTGAACTGCATTAAGACAACTATCGTCGGATACATTGTCATGATCAGAGTTGTCCAAATTTTGCCTTGTGTTTTCTTGAGAGTATTTTGACGGAAGATCGGAGGGCCTTCTTAGCTTGGATTTTATATACAGGAGTAAGATGTGCAACATAAAGAAATGAACGGGATACATTAAAGGTGTACAGTAAGGAATTACTAGTAAGTATATGAAGATTAAAGATATATAGTTCACTGGAGTGAGTTCTATGTGGGTTCTCTCGGGACGCCGTGGACGCCGTTCTGACCATGTTGCGCTGTAAACCAAAACCATGATGACCATATAATAACCCCTCTATCAGGACCTCCCAAAAGTTTCGTTGCTCATTATGTTCACCGCCTTTCTACATCCGACTTTCTTTCATTCGCGAGATCTCCGCCTAATACCTATTCTGTGTGGGTTCACCTAGAAGTCCACGTGCTGACCCCTCCTCGCCTTGTTGGCGCCGTGGCCGTGACCGTGGCCATGACCGTGGCCATGACCGTGGCCGTTCGTCAACGTCCTCTGGCTGTCCTCGGCGTTCACGTTATGGTGATAGTAACGCAGATGGACGGTCTGCTGGGGAGCGACGGTGGGGTGGGAGGCGTAGTAGGCCTCCTCCATGGCGCGCGGCGAGGCGGAGTGGTGGGTCGCGTTGCGGGTGGCGACGGCCGGGTAGAGGTCGATGTAGAAGGAGAAGACGTAGAAGGAGAAGATGAAGGCGATGACCCACTCGAGGACGGCCGCCTGGTTGTACATCTCCCGGAAGTTGGTCGCCGCGAACGCGATCGCGAGGATCAGCTCCACGACCACGAAGATCAGCTTGATCCAGAACGAGATGCGCAGGATGCGGTGTTCTTGATATCCTGGAAAGGGGGGAATGACCAGTGGTTAGCAACTAGGGGCTAGAAGGGAGGTATATATATCGAGATAGGTAAGGGGGGAAAAACGCACTTTTGCCCAGCTTCTGGTACTCCCAGCAGATGAAGATGGCCGAGAGCAGATACCCGGCGATGAAGAGCAGGAGGAAGATATCGTGCAACAGTGGGTACCGAGCCGTGTCGAAGCCCGAGAGGCAGGTCAGGCCGACGGTACCCACGAGGGCGAAAAAGATGGTCAGGCCGCTCAGGATCTTCTCGCCGGTCGTGGTGTTCGGCACGAGGCGCCCCTTGTGCCGGAGCAGGCGGTCGGCTATGAAGGAGGAGTCGAGGAAGATGGTGGTGATGATGCAGCCCGCCACGAACAGCGGCTTCAGCTCGGCGGCGCCGACGTCCGAGATGTACGCGATGTTCTGGTTCGGCTCCATCGATCCATACTTGTACCTGTGCGTGTCTAAGATCCAGTGCAATAGGAGACCTAGGAGCGTCGACAGCCACATGAGACCGGATATGATTGGGAAGGCCTTTTTACGGATGCAAACACAAACGTCAGTATACCACTTATATCTCTATCATCTTGCTCACTGCAGACATGGCAAATACGTGGATGGTTAGGTAGGGGACCTTACCCAATACGATAGGAATCGCATGGCTCTGATTCCTCCCTACCTACAAGGTAGGTAGCAGGTACGGAGTATATATTCTTTTTTTTGTTTTTATTCAAAAGAAAAAGAAAAAGAACAGAAAAACAGCGCTTATGGAAGGCGCAAACCAAAAAGAAGGTTTCAAAGGACAGGGGCCACACGGCAATGACAGAGAGGGCAAGGGGCACCTCTGATATGTAAGTAATAATGGAAGTATGCACGTCTGTATGTGTTGCGTATATTGACTACCAGATCAGCGGGATCAACGCGATAAAAAGCTTGACATGGGGACACATGTTGTACGTAAGCCAGGTTGTTCAGCAAGCCTCGGGCGCGGCTATGACTTCACAGCCAAGACGCGAGTAGGGGGTAGGGCATAGAGGTTCGCGGGAAGCGGACTTTTCGGTAGCCCTTTGTTACGGTGTCGGACACAAACTTAATGCATTCGTCATGAGCTTGACGTGTGATCGGGCAGTGCTGGCATGGTCGCTTACTTGACTCAGAAAGACAGGAGTTCACAGGGCTTTTTTTCCCTCTTTTTCTTTCTCTTACCCACCTTCATTACAGTACACGGCCTTACCAACCTTAGTTATGCTGCATAAGGAGCCCACTTGCGTACGCAATGCACTGGGCAGAGCAGCACAGCTGATGGATATACCGTGGATATATGGGAGATACTCGCACACAACCTATCGGCCGCAGCCCTGGATGATTGCGTCCGGCCATACTATGTCTGTATATAATGACGTCAGGCGAATTCGATTTAGAAATATGCGCTGGATTGGGCTGTTTCCTTGTTTGTGCAACCAGATATGCCCAATCAGAAAGCTCGAGCCAGCTACCTGACACTTACCGACTACAAACCCGCCCACCGACCCACCGACCCACCTAGCGAAAGGTTGAGTTCCCACCCCCTGCCACCGGCTGCACCGCAACCACTGGAAGTATTGCCAGCCACCAGCTCAGCAGCTTCGGCACTACGGTAGGAGGTACATGTACCTACTACATAGTAAGGTTATGACTGTCGTCAGCCCACTTAATTCAAGTACGTCGGGTACTTTGCATACTTGTTACATCGGCTGCCCCAGGATACCGACGGACCTAGCCTTGCGAGTTTCAGCTAGCCATTGGACAATCGTTTCGACCTCTTCCCAAGGCTGACCGTGATCTACAGCCTGCCACTTCCAAAAGACGACGGGACCGGCTAGAGACTGCCTAGGACGATACCACGTCCAGGATGGCCGTCTCCCCTCTTGTTGCGCATCCCACCGATGCAATACAGAATCCGAGATCTGCCTCATCGCCTCTCAAGAACGCGAACTCCGCTCAAGCCTCGTCCAACGGTACACCGTCCGCAGCGCCGGTCGCATCGACCCCGGCTGCTGTAACACAGTCTACCTACCTGGATGTTGCTGAACAGCTGAACGATGAAGAGAAGCGCAAATACATCAAAGGTTGGCCTTCTTACTAGTAGATACATAGACCGCTATATGCTAACCCAGCATCCCCGCAGGGAAGAAGCTCGGTGAAGGTACCTACGCGAACGTCTACCTTGGCTACCTGAGAAGCGATTCATCACAACTCGTCGCCATCAAGAAGATCAAGATACAGAAAGAATACAAGGATGGGATGGCCCCCGATGCCGTCCGTGAAATCAAGCATCTGCAGGAGCTCTCGCACCCCAACATCATATGCCTCCATTCCGTCTTCTCCTCCAAGGACCAGAACCTCAACCTCGTTCTGGAATACCTTCCCCTTGGCGACTTGGAGATGCTCATCCGCGACACCGACCATGTCGGATACGGTGCCGCAGACATCAAGGCGTGGATGGGTATGCTGACGAGGGCCGTGTGGTTCTGTCACGAGAACTTCGTGCTGCATCGCGATATCAAGCCCAACAACCTGCTCATTGCCGCTGACGGCGAGGTCAAATTGGCCGATTTTGGTCTAGCCAGGAGCTTTTCGGATCCCTATAAGATCATGACTGCCAACGTCATCACGAGATGGTACCGGCCACCCGAGTTGCTGTTTGGGGCTAGACATTACTCGGGTGCAGTGGACATATGGTCCGTGGGCCTAGTCTTTGTAGAGTTGGTCATAAGGGCTCCGTACATTGCTGGTAACACCGAGATGCACCAGATCAGCCTTATATGCCAGGCAGTTGGTACACCGACCGAGGACAACTGGCCAGGCGTTACGAAATTGCCGGACTACACGGTTGACAAGGACGTCATCCCGGTTCGGGGACGGGATTATTACGAGCAGATGTTCGGCATTGTAGGCAACGAAGGCGTTGATCTTCTCATGAAGACATTGATCCTCGATCCCAAGAACCGGATTACGGCTCGGGAGATGCTGAACCATGAATGGTGGCACAAGGATCCAAGGCCCACACGCAAGCAAAACTTGCCCAGGAAGTCTGGTGGGCAGGAGAAGGTTGGGGCTGACCTGAAGAGGAGGCCTGGTGCCGTAGACGATGAGAATAGAGGCAACAAGGTGTCGCGGAGACTTGATTTTGGCGGGAAGTAGGACTTTTCACGGCAACTAAAAGAGACCCAGGCACAGCAGCGTTAAGGGGTTCAGGCGTTTAGGGGTTCGGACGTTTACCGACCATGGCGAGGTTAGGGCATACATGATATCATAGAGAAGGCAGACAGAACTGTTTAGATCAGTTACCACCAACGGGTGAAGACTGGCGTGATTTTTTTTTATTCAATATGTGCAGAGTCTGCGAGTATAGTACACCGGAGCACATCGAGTTCTCTTAACCTCGCCTTGCCGACTATAATTCACCCCGTTCCCTTGCCTCGCGCCGCTCGGCTATGCGCCTTTTGTATTGGACCTCGGTCCTCCTCCTCTCACCACCATCGATCTTCTTGCCGCGGCGGTGCTCCCACATGTTGTCCGTGACGGTGACCCGCGCCCCCTCGCCCTTCTTTAGCGGGAGCGCGTACGGCCCCACGATGGTCTTCGCGCGCTCGACCTTGTACCCGCGCACCCTGGAGAGCTCGTCCACGCTGCACTCCTTCAGCGGCTTGCCCGCCGGCACGTTGACCACGTACTTGGTGGGCTTGACGGGGTTGTTGTACTTCTCGAGGATCCGGAGGTCGGCCTGGCCGTCGCGCACGTGCCGCAGGTCGCCGCCGATGCCGTAGTGGCCCAGCCGGAAGCGCTCGAGCCACTGCAGCAGGTAGCGGCGCGTGCGCGGCGGCTCGATGCCCAGCTCGCGCATCTGCTCCGACGTCAGGGTGAACAGCGCCTCCCACGTCGGGAACTTGGACGCGTGCGCGCTGAGCCCGCGCCCGATCACCCGCAGGAAGGTCGCCACGTCCGGGATGAACGGCGTCGGCGCCGGCACCGCCTCCCGCACCACCTCCTTGGCCTCCGCAGCGCTCGAGGACGACGCCCTTATCGGCAGTATCGACGGCTGGAAGGAGACATTCTGCTGCTGGCGGCAGCACGTTATCGGCGACAGCGCCGGGCGCAATTGGTGCGGTCTGAGGAGAGGCTAGGTATGGTGGATATACTGTCAGCGGCGCAGATGGCTTCGGAGGGGTATGCATGTATGCCATTGACCTACCTTAACACGCACCATTGCAGCAGTGAATTGTCGGGTTATATCCGGCTTCGTAACCCAAGGGTACTACCACAGTCGAGGAGGAGAATGCGCAGTCGACAGTCAGAGTATAAATTGTATCCCTCCCACCTTGGACCAATTTGTCCCATCAGCTCATGTTGCAGCTAGCCAGAAAATTGATGGATCGCAAATTGAGAGAGTCGGCAAAGGAATTTTCAAGCTCCGACAAGTACGTACCTAGATATATAAATGCCCAGGTGGACCTCTTCAAACCCTGGCCAGGTATGGTGGACAGCTCGAAGATGAGCCACGCGAGTAATACCAATAGCGCTGAAAGGAATCGAACCTAACTACTCTTATGACTACCTGTCCCAGCTCTCGAGGTCCACTGCAGTCTGTTGAAGCAGGGGACCAGCAGGTGAATGCGGTACCGTACCTCCCAGTACTCGTAGGTTAGTGGGAGATGAGCCATAGGGCGAAGAACCGTCTAGCGCTGATAGGTGTTGATCCCATCTCACTGGACCCTATGTGTCGACTCCCATTGTTCACGTGACATGTTATCTCTGGTCTTGTACATTCCCATACGTACATGTAGCTGTGGGGAGTCTCTTATCGCGTATCGCGTACCGCATCTCCACTGTGAATGATACCAATTAATGCCGAGGCCAGCCCACTACCTGCCTACCTAACCTACCTACCTCTTACTAACTTGGGCATGTACATTTGCCCCACGACACTTACAGCCAAACTTCCTCTCACCATTACCAACTCTTCCTGCTTCCTAGAGTATTCCTCACCGAATCCTCGCCGTTTTGGTCCTCGCCGTCATGCGCCTTTTGGCGTCGATGTTCTGGTAAATGCCATCGGCGATTATTTGGTTTGCAACCCAAGCACTACCTAAAGCAACATCCTAACTGTTGCTCGCCAAAGTACGCTGATATCCACGCCGACCTTCACCCTGACATTCAAGCCGCCTTCATCACAAACAACAACAACAACAACAACGCCATGGGGAAATCGCCTCATTCGCGGGCTCAAAAAGCCCAGGCCGCCCGTGAGAAGATGGCACCTACAGTTGAGCGATCACAGCTGACAGGTATACATATCCTCTTACAAGAATGCCCTGTACTAACTGCTGCCAGACCCGCTTCCCACAAGCCTCCTTGATTTCTTCCATGCGCTTTCGCAGGCTCACTTGGATGAGACCGCTGGGCCGGATGAACCCCCTAGGAAACGCGTTCGCACTGACGATGCCGACCCCATCACCATTGCCAAAGAATCTTTGGCCCTGTCCCGACCGGTTCAGCCCAAATCCCCCCATGCTGGGTTCGTCTCCTTTACAGATGCTGGCCGCTTTTTGAAACTGAGTTTCGAGGAAACAACCCCCTTGCTTACAGTCTCATCAATCGGACGATCTTCCTATGGCAGCTTCATGTCGGAACTAGACCTCCATCACCACAACTTCCCTGCTGGCATACTGACAATCCTCGACGTCTTGGAGCGGTCCCGTGAGGTGAAGAGTGAGCAAGGTGCCCTTTGGGTAACTGTCACCATTAGCTTGAAGAGAATGACCAGTATAGATCACTTGTACTTCTCTTTCGAGCTCAAGTGGAATACATCGACAAACGCTCTGCGACATGGCTCTTGCCGGACTCTTAGCCAGCGGGTCCTAGATACCTTCTTTGACGGGACTCGGCGTGAGGATAACAACAATGATAAACTGTCCCCTCAGGCTTTTTACGAGTCGGCGTTCGTCCCAATCAAAGAGAATACGAATTTTTTGTCGCTCCCTGCGCCAAGGCTAACATCAAAATTGTTCCCCTTTCAACGTAGGGCACTTCAGTGGCTTCTGAGCAGAGAAGGGGTCGAATGGGGCGACCAGAACAACAATAATGCATCAATACTCAAACCAATAGTCGCACCACCTTCACCAAGTCTTCCCCTGTCCTTTAAAGCCGCAAAAGATGCCGATGGCCACTCTATCTATCTCAGTGACCTTTACCACATAGTGACAAGAGATGTTACTCCTTACCGTAAGAGTGAGGCCGCCCTCAATGGCGGAATCCTTGCAGAAGAGATGGGCTTAGGCAAGACTGTCGAGACGATTGCTCTCGTTCTGACCCATTTGCGTCCTCCCGGGCCTTCGACCATATTTGATGATTTCACGGCACAACATGTCCGCCCAACAGGTGCAACTCTTATTGTTACTCCCGCAACGTTGAAGCAACAATGGATATCAGAGTTCAACAAACATGCACCACACCTAAATGTTATAATGTATGAGGGGATGAAGCATTCCGCATATAAAGAAGATGAGCTGGTATCTGAGTTCATCAAGAATGATGTTGTGATTACAACATACAACGTCCTGCAAGCGGAGATTCATTTCGCTTCGGCACCACCCAGCCGTTTTATGCGGCATGACCGGAGGTATCATCGCCCAACGTCACCATTAGTCCAACTATCATGGTGGAGAGTGTGTCTGGACGAAGCTCAACAAATTGAGCGTGGTGTTAGCAATGCCGCAAAGGTTGCGAGGCTCATACCTCGTATCAATGCCTGGGGTATCACCGGGACACCGGTTAAAGAGAATATCAAGGATCTGTGGGGCCTGCTCTTGTTCCTTCGATATGAGCCATTTGCATCCTCTACGGAAATATGGGAAGGGTTGACTACGTCTCATCAGAGCTTATTCAAGTCTCTTTTCAGCCGGATTGCTCTACGCCATACAAAGCGTATGGTTCGTGATGAGTTGGCACTGCCGATTCAAAAACGCTACGTCATCACCATGCCCTTTACTGCAGTTGAGGAACAGCACTACCAAACCCAGTTCAACGCGTTGGCAAAAAGTTTTGGGCTCGATGAACATGGAGCACCGTTGGCAGAAGATTGGGATCCTGAGGATCCGAATATAATCGACTTGATGAAGCGGGCCCTTGCCCAGTTACGACAGACGGTGTTGCATCCAGAACTTGGTCCTGGTAAGCTCCGGGCACTCGGCCAGAAGAATAGGCCACTGCGGACCGTTGCCGAAGTACTAGATGCCATGATAGAGCAATCTGAAGCAGCTATCAAAGCTGATCAACGAAGTTACCTAGTCAGCAAATTGAAAAGAGGCCAAATTCTCGAAAATACCTCTAGAGTGAAAGATGCCATCAGCCTGTGGCAGGAAGTCGTAGACGAAGTTGAGCCTCTGGAAGACGAATGCCGTTTACAACTTGGTATTGTATTGGAAAAGGCCGAAGAAGCGGGCATCCAAGAGGATGACGAGGTTGAGAGCAACGTTTCGCAAAGTCCCAAAGACCCCCAGGAGGAAGCTATCCGAAAACAGATTGGTGAATGTCGTCGCAAACTCCGGTCGGTTCTAGACATCCATCATAGGGCCGTCTTCTTCATCGCCAGCGGGTTCTTTCAAATGAAGGAAGACGCGGATCCTGAATCGGAAGAATTCAAAAGGCTAGAAGAATCCGAAGTCCGTGGATACGAGACAGCCAAGCAAATTCGGAAGGAGATACTGAATGAAGCATCTTTAAAGACTCTGAACCATATGGTCAGCCTTAAGGAGGACGCCGAATCACAGTCTTTTGTTGAGATCCCCGAGATCAGGTTTTCGTCTCTCCAGGGTCTTGAGAGTAGGCGGGTCGTGGATAATCTCCACACCCTCGGGACCGTCCTCGATGAACAAGCAAACCTGATCGACGGATGGCGCGAGCACGTCATCCAGCTGGTCACCCAGGCGCTGGTTGACGGCGAAGCGGTGGAGGAGATCACGGGTGAAGAATATGAGGATTCTACCCAGAGCCAAGATGAGCTAATGGCCTACACGTTGGTCCTGAGGGCTGCAATTGCAGATAGGCAGGACGCGCTCTCTGGCCTGGAGAATGAGCGGATTAAATATGAAACCCGCTACGCCGAAAGACAGGCCAAGAACGGAGAGGGACATTGTCCTGGAAAGCTACTTGGCCTGCTTAGTCAACGACGGAATGTCATGCTCCCGTCTCAAGGAACTTCGGTTCGCGGCATCATTACTGACCTCAGGGAGCTTGCCACAAAATTCCGCAACGAAGCTGCTAGTGGAAGTAGTCGTGCGAGGGTTGAGCTGGACATTGTCCAGGAGCAGCTTCAGTTGACGCAACGCCAGATGAGCGAACAAAATAAGGCGGCAACAGCCCTGGAGCGGGAACTAGACCGCTTCACCACAGCCATGAACGCTCGTGTCGAATATTATAGACAACTTCAAAACATCTCGGACACCGTAGCCCCCTTAGACTGGGACCCAGATGACGAGCCCGAGTGGGCATTAGCACCTATGCTGAGAGACGAGGAGCAACTGACACGCAAGATCACTGGAGCGCAGTCCAAACATCGCTATCTCCTCCACCTCAAAGATGCTGGCCAGAACTCGGACGGGCTCTGCATTATTTGCCAGGCCAATTTCACATTAGGCGTCCTTACTGTGTGTGGCCATCAATTCTGCAAAGAGTGCCTGACGTTATGGTTGAAAATCAGGGGTAACTGTCCTGTCTGCAAGAAACACCTCACGACAGCAATGCTTCACGACATAACGTTGAAAAAGCAGGAGCTGAAGCTTCTGCAGGAACAGTCGCATCTCCCGGATGGTGGCGAATCACCCAGTAGATCCAAGAAATTTGGCATCTATTCCCAGTTTAGCAAAGAGAAGCTGGAGGCCATCAAGAACGTCGAGCTTAAAGGGCCCACTTTCACGACCAAGGTTGACATGCTCATAAAGCACCTGCTGTGGTTGCGCGAGGAAGATCCGGGGGCAAAGTCGATCATATTCTCCCAATTCAGTGGGTTTTTAGGGCTGTTGCAGGTTGCCTTGATGGAATATCGTATTGGATCCGTGAGTTTCTCTTCACCGAAGGGCATTGCCAGATTCAAGGAGGATCCCGGGACCGAGTGTTTCCTTATGGACGCCAGATCACATGCCAGCGGGCTCAATCTCGTGAATGCGAGCCACGTGTTCCTATGTGAGCCTCTACTCAACACGGCTTTGGAACTCCAGGCCATCGCCCGGGTGGACAGGATTGGCCAAGAGCACGAAACTACCGTGTGGCTGTATCTCATCGACGGCACGGTGGAGGAGTCGATCTACGACCTCTCGACCCAGCGCCGGTTGGAACACCTTGGCCAGGGCGCCAAGGGCAAGGCCAAGGAGGCCTCGCCCGAAGTATCGGACCGGAACCTCGAAGCGGCGAACTCGATGCAGCTCCAGCAGGCCAGCCTGCCCAAGCTCATGAATAGGGACAACGAGCTCGGGGAGGTGGTCGACAAGAGCGACCTCTGGGATTGTCTGTTCGGCCACGTGGCCAAGACCAGGGCGGCGGCGCAGGCGGCGGCGGACGACAGGTTCAACGACCCGGCCGTCATGGCCCACCTCGCAGCAGAGGCGGCCGAGGAGAGAATGCTGGGCCAAGCTGAGGCTGGCCCCAGTATATGAAAGCAAACATATAACAACTTTACTTTACTTTACAACGACTGAATTTAAGAGCATGGCGTTCGAGGAGGGAAGGTTCTTGATACCACGGATACCACGGCATATAATTGCGCGGGAGGATACAGTTCACCATTTTCATCCACGTATATAAACGAGGCAAGCATCTCTCGGGGCCATTCAGCCCATCTGTGAATAAGGGGAGGAAGGGACAAAACTTCTCTGGGAGTTGGGAAGTTAAGGGCGTTACTAAGGAAAGGATACATTGCCATGTGAGAGTAAGAATTGGCTTTTGCAAAAATAGGGGTGTAGGGGCGTCAAGGAGCTTCTCTTCGACTGAATTGAACTGATCTGAACTGATATGGCCTGGACCAATCACGCGTGTCAGCTGATGTGTTTGTCGGCATTCGTCCGGAGTTACTGAACATCCCCTTTCACTGCTTTGCTTCAGATTGCCGCCCAAGTAACGTATCATTGGATAGCCGAGTTCCCGGTGATTATGATGCCCACCTACTTTTCAAGACACAAGGCAGACTCGCCTTTACAAATTCCTAACCAATAGTATAGTTACGAACCAAGCGATACAGCCCACAACAGGTGCTATGGCTCCTGGCCATTGTGTTAGACACTCTTCTGGGGCCCTGGCAGGGAGCTGTAGCGAGAGTAATGAGCTCGTTATGTTAGCCAACGACTGAAGTTCGTAAGAGGTATTTCCGGCTCAACTTCTTCTGCCACTGGCTGGGGTCCGAGACTCTAAGGTAGTTTGAGCTTACGAAGCCACTCAGTGAATCAGATGCTACCTCTTGAGTGAGGCGTATGTGCTTATTGTTAAGGTATCGCCGTGCTCGCACGAACACTTATGTAGACAAAGTCGAGAATATGGTTTATCTCAGCGAGAAAACGAGCTCGTGGATGAAGAATCCTACTGGTCGACTTCGTGATATGATTCCCAACCAACCTACGCCATAGTTTGATGAAGATCAGGTTATGCTTCTCTTAAATCCCCTGACACTTATTACACCAAACCAGCTCAACCACATCATCCCTATTTAAGATCAGTGTCCGTATATCGGTGCCCAATATATCTACCAAAATGACTTGTAACAGGTGGCACCTAAAGGGGTATATCGTCACATCAGTATCTATCAGATCGGTACTGATTAGGAATAGGAGTATGGCACCAGCATGGCTTCCTGGACGCAGTCCCTGCGTAGTAGACTGCTAGGTAGGTAAGTAGGTAGGTAGATCGGAGACGAGCCTCTGCCTCCGCCTCCCCGCTACTCGGGCAGAGTTATCTATCCCCATGTAGATAGATTCTGGTCCAGATGGGTCGTGCTTTAGCTTACTAGACTTGCATGACACCATTGCGACTCGACACAAAGCCAAGACCAGAATCGAGATGCGTTTACGAGGGGGCGTAGCAGGGGCACCCTACTTGCCGACCTGCCTACCTCACGGGCCAAGGACCTCCTCTAGCAAACACGGCTGGGGGTGACCTTGGGAATAGAACGCATAGCACCGTATCTCGTACCTTGCCAGTATCTTGGCTCACTTATACCTGTTGCCGCTACCCCTGCTTCTAAGGCCTACATAGTAAGAGTTCCTGGATAGGGAATGACATCAGATTGGGAATTGAAAACATGCGAGGTCTGTCGTCATCCTTGCCGAGTGACTCATGGTCGAGGCATCGGCGAACGAACATGAATCTGTAGAGAGCTGTGAAGCCAATGCCTCACAGTCTGTATCTTGGGATTGATTAGCGTACTTACGGCACTTGGCCTGTTATTTGGTCACTTATGACAGGGCGATCCTTGCCGTTGGAGGGCTGAGGTACGTGGTAAAGTCGAATTTGATCAGACCGCAAGACTGCGAGGTAGAACTAGCATGTAGTTGGGTTAGAAGACGGTGAGTGGCTCTCACATTTCAGCCCTCTATTATTAGCCGCCTCGAAAACGGTCCAATTCAGTCCAGCGTTGCGAGCTGAACGCCACTACATAGCATAGGACAACCGTGCTCGCAGGCGGCACCGTAGGCGCCCTCGCAAACAAGAGACATCTCAGCAATTAAAATGGCGGTCGAAGGGTTGCATATTAGCGGCGCTGGCGGCTTCTTTCTTTCTTTCTTTCTTCCCTTCTTTCGAAGGCTTCCAGAATCCAAGGAGGGATGGTATAGCAAGAGCTGAAGCCTCGTCTCAACACAGTTCGACAGCGTGGCAAGGCATAATTCCTGTTACATGACGATCTCCAGCCGCTAACGAGATCGCTATGTCTCAACTGAGATGATCTTGTCTCAGTTGTCCGTCTCTTCGGTGTTCATCTTCGACCGTTTGCGTGCGTCATTCACCAACGTCGGGCGTCGATGCGGCTTTTACCTACCTGTCTACCTACCCATCTTCCTATCTACCAACGACGAATGCCATACTCCATCGCATTCAAAAAGACATTCGACGGCTAGGGCTGCTTACGTAGTGGACGAGGGAGGGGAGGCGGCCTCCAGTAGGCGTTAGAGCTGAATGTTCGAGAAGACATTGGCATGCGTGTTGCAGACTGCGGCACGACATAACTAATGTCGGCGTCGATACAACGATGCCGCCTCAACATGTGCTAGTCGCGTCAACTACCCATGTAAGTTAGATGATAATATTAATCTGCAGTCTCCTAGCCGTTGTACCTCGCAGTCCTGGGAACCCCTGCCCGAGGAGGATTGACTCCACTCACCTTAAATATTCGGCGCGACGAGCAAGGCGGCCGGCGGCCAGTCAGCCCAGCATCCTGTCTCATTCCCTATCCCACCCAATGGTTCATGGAGGATCTCTTCCGCCCATCGATACATACAATTCCGGCATGTCTCCATGGCCAAGCATTACGCTGCGGACACTCTACATATAGTAGTGTATCAGAGAGGCTGAAGGATCAATAATGTACTATATCTGGGCTTTTCAGCCGCACAGGGGCAGAGGGGCTGACCTACCACAACGTCGATCCAACTCTTCTAGATCAGACGCGGGTGCCATGGAAAACTTCTCGAACGCTATCGCTTACCGGGACTTATTAGCTCGTCTCGTGTCTCTCTGCACGTAGCACTGGGCGGGAGGAGGCGCTCAAAGTTGGCTGGGAGTTGGGGCTCTCACAGTGGAGGGCGCAGAATCAGGTAACAGAAGGAGAAACAAGAAACAATGGGAGAAACGAAACATCGGAGGTGGGGTAACGGGAGACACCCGGGCATCTCACTCCTCCAAGACCCAAAAGAAGTTTAAATTATCGCGGCTGTCCTATTCTGGGATCGCCATGGTTACATCGATCCGTCCTGGTCCTGTCTCTTCGGCTTATAGCGACCTCTATTGGCCAGGACATGGGCTTCAGCGATCGTCTGCATACCGTGCAGGTAGGTAGGAGGAGGTATGTGACCCTTGTAGGCCTTGCAGTTCTTGTCCAAACGTCCTGCATGCTTCGTACCGCGCATGAAGATGTCCCCAAACACCCATCCAGCCTCTCGATACCACGCACAAGCAATGTCTACCTACCCTTTACGTGACCACCACGTTGCCAAAACACCCGTAGTGGCCATCTACCTATACGAACGTGCCATGTCTCACTTCTGCCCGCCATCTTAGTCATCTTAGTCTAGCTCAGCTGTTTTGCCTTTCGTCCGCGAGGTCCCCTGAAGGATGACTGGGAAGCTCTGACAGCCACTTTCTGCAGACTCATCACGCCCCGCGGTTCCCTGGCGGCTCTGAACTGGTCAGTAGATGATATGTTGTCCACTAATGCCAAGGGCGTCTAAGGAGCAGCGCTCAAGTGGAAAAGAAAAAAAATGAAGGCCCAAGCAGCTTCGGGTATGAACAAGTTCTGGCCCCCCTCAGCTTAACACTTCCTCATACGGACTAGACGAGCCGTCGTATTTCATGTCTTCACCGTTAACGGTTAACCCAAGCGTGTGCCGAGCGCCTGGACCGAGTGAAGGTCAATCGTGGCTTTGGGGCCCTGACGATCATTCGTCCTTTCAAGCTTTGGCGGTTTCTACCTGAACTGGGGTTTGACGGGTATGGCTGACGACCCTGGGGTTTGGCTTTTCAGGGATTACGTCGAGAGAGAGAGAGAGAGAGAGAGAGAAAGAAAGAAGGATGCGGGCAGCAGCAGCAACCTGGTAGCTTTGCGGCTCGCCGCGAACCAGGGACAACAGAAACCACAACCACATTGTTATCTGTCCGGCGGGGGACTCACACCTTGGACGACGCCGACGCATCCAGATATTATCTGTCTGAGCCCAGTCGCCCCGTCTCTGAGCGAATCGTCTTTTTCTCTCGTCACAGCCCTAGCTGCTGTGTGCGTACAGGAGAGAGCCCCCCCCCCCTGGCTGACTCCCAGCCCATCGATCAATGCGTCACCGTCGGGTTGCAGTCGTGGCTTCAGCAGCATCATCATAATCACCATCACGGAACTCGTCAGACCTGGACGACCGCCGTCGCGCTCCGTCGATACAACCTGGATGTACTGCTGCTGACCCTGCGCCGCTCTGCCCGGAGGAGGCTCGAGGAGGTTGCAACTTAGATTGCAAGCCTCAAGTGGTCACGACGTTGGTCCTAGTTTAGTGTTATTTGTCTGACAACGCGAACAAGAAAGTGACCTCGATTGCTTCGGCTCGAGGATATTGCGCAAGACGAGCCCTCAACGTCAGTCTCAGATCCGGCGGTGCGGTTGCCTCCTGTTGCTCGAGACACAAGAACTCCGAGGTCTGTCTGCCGCATAATCAGAGTTGGTGTAGGACGCACCAAGCCTCCTATCCAGCCCTACCGTCTCTTGGAATATAAATAATGGGATACCGCTCGGCCTTCCTTGTGTGTTGCTAGGCAGATGCCACGATATCAGGACTCCTCAGAGCCAACATCTACTTCTAGTTCTAATTCCGATACTCGGCCAGAAGCAGTAGAAGGCCCTACCACGCCCTGCGAATCAACATCCAGCAGGCATCTCATCTCTCCCTCCTTATCCCCAGAGATCGGGAAACGATCGACTACTAGCTCAGACTCAGGCACGGAAACAGAAGCAGCAGCGATGAGCTCCCGTTCGTCCAAGCACTACGAGTCATCAAGCTCCAAGAAGCACTCGTCCAAGTCCAAGTCCAAGTCTAAATCTCAGGCAGATGACTGGACTGACGTCGTAGAGCCCGAGGAGAGGAGACGGATACAGAACCGACTCGCGCAGCGTAAATTCCGTACGTTTACTTCTCTATATCCCTCTCACCTTCCCCATCCTCATTACAACCCTTCAACATCCGCCAAGTTGTATAAGCAGGGAGCACACTGACAGCGCCCGTGACCTACAGGCGAGAAGGCCAAGGAGCAGAGGGAGAAGACGCAGCGGGACTCGCACAACCAGGAATACGCCGACAGCAGCTACCGGGTCGCGCACTCGGACGGGCTCGACGCCGACGAGGCCGAGCTCTCGGGCCTGCCCTGGGGCAGCCTCAGCATGCGCCACGTGGTGGCGCGGGGCCACGAGAGCGAGAGCCGGCGCGGCGGCAGCCGACGTCAGGACAACGACGCCGCCACGCAGTACTACGCGCAGTCGCAGTCGGGCGGCAACTACTACCAGGACCACCACCGCCACCAGTACCAGCAGCAGCAGCATCAGGACCAGTACGGGCAGTACCAGACGCCGACAAGCTACGCGAGCAGCGGCGGCCGGGACCGGGACGGCAGTAGCGGGGGAGGCGATGACTACTATTACGGCGACCAGGCGTCGTCCTCGTCCTCGTACTACTACTACGATCACGACTACGACCACGGCAGCGGCGACGGCTCGTATCAGGGATGAGGGCTGTATTAACTAGCTAGGTACATGGATAAAAGGGGCAAGGGGAAGAAAACAAAAGTTTTCTGTGGCTAAACATGGTACTGTACGATGATGAACTTGGATATAAGCATGGAACGACCGGTAACGAATGGGATAGATGGACGGACAAAAGGCACTTTGTATCATTATTGTATTACCTTCCCTTTGTAACATAGACCACTGGTTATTTCTCGATGTATATGAAGACATACCCGTATGGCTATATGTGATATGCATTGTGATTGTGATTATTATGCTGAGTGATCAAGGCATCTGTCTCATAATCTATAGCCTGTCTTGCATGGTGCTACTGCACTGTTGGCTCAGAGGGGCGCGAACATGTAGTTGGCACCTTGGGGGTGAAGACCATACCAACAAGCAATGCAAGGACATCATCTAACCCGGGTATGTAACGTACGTTGTATGTAGATGGGCACCGTAAGATCTTGTTCCCCCTTGGTGAGCTAAACTAGCTAGCATGAGTGCAAGAAGTGACTGCATGCATACAGATATTGAGAGTAGCCCATGCCGTCATCTTCATGAGCTTGTCGGAAACATATTCCGCCCACATTACGGACTCTTCGGCACATACCTAACCAACAAGAACCTTATCAAACCAGATCACAACACACGCCTCACTTCCGCCTCCCTTTTTTTTCGGCCGAGCCGTTCGTGGTAACCTACCTAGAAGAGCGATGGAAGGAAAATGGAAGGGAAAAAGAACAAGTGGAGTGAGTGGGATGGATCAATGTCTCAAAATCAGCTACAGTTTCCCCTGCCGCTCCCGTGGGGCGTGGTAAGAAGTAGGTAGGCAGGCAAGGAGGCATGGAAGGTAATCAGGTGAGCTTCCAGAAAGAAAGAAAAAATCGAAGCATCCTTTTTTTTTCCAGACGTCGTGCGACCCTCCATTATCCCGCCCTCCAGCCACCCGTTCGGTCCGCGTGCTACCTTGCCTTGGGTTACTTTACCTGAATGCGTGCGTGCTTGCGTGCGTTGCCTGCCGATCTATCTATCTATCCATCCACCCATCCATCCATTGCCTCGTGGGAGCGGCTGCTGCATGGTGAGGCGAGCTGACATCGGGGTACGTATACAGGTAGGTGATGCAAGGAACGATGGATGGGATGACGGAAACATTCCGTACATACTCTTCCCTTTCCCCTGTCCAGTAGCTAGATATGTCGCCATGCCAGGGGGAGGCGCCAATGGAGGAGGCGTCGGCACCTGGGTGCATTCCCCTGCCCTCTCTACCAGCCTACCTATGTCCTCATGCATGTTGGTATGTTCATGCGCGCATATACACGTACGTCACACACCTCCGGAGACGGCGGCGGGCTTGGATTGTGTCTTCTCGTTGCCCGATCAATCACCGGATCCTCGATCCCTGCCGAATGAAGCCAGACGAGGGCGAAGGCTCCAATGGCGTTGTTGGATGTTCAATCTGCCTCAATCACTATATTATTCGTTATGTTGATTAGTAACACACAAACACACACTCAGACATACACATGCACGCATACACGCCTACATCCCAGTACGTATCACCGCATCTAAGATAGCCATACCTCTCTGCCTGCCTGCCTCGAATATATTTATCCCACCTCCCAAATCCGTCCATCCCCCCCTACTCGTCCCCCAGGCCCCCTCTCCGGTATACCCCGGTGCCATGTGGCTCCCACACGAGCGCCATGTGGTCAGCATGTGGTGTTCTTTTCTGATACTACCTAGATATGCAGGTAAGCTAGATATATGCGACGACAACGACAACGACAGAGGTCAGCCCTTTCCCACCGAAAACGCCACCCTTCCAGAAGACTCCTTGGCTTCATCTCTCTACCTCACTTCTAACGTGGTAGTTAGGCAGGTAGCACGACGCTGATGACGAGACGGGAACGGCCCTATCGGCTCCCACTAATAATGGAGAAAGGAAAAGAGGATATTTATAGAGTGGCCTCGCATGGGTTGGGCCGATTAGCCGTGTAGTCAATACGTTCGAGCACATCAACTTTTCTTTCACTTCCTCTCTATAGGAGAAAAAAAAGGGCAGATAGATGATATTTGTGACGGCGTACGCAGCAGCCCACAACAACCGCTGCGCCAGCTCCTTACCTTGCATTGCCAACTCCTACGTTCACCGAGCTGTCGATTGCAGCCGCTATAGGTATTCAGTAAGATGGACTAAGCATGCCAGCAGCGAGGTCATGTTGTCAAAGCGAGTGGGTTGAGATGCTAAGACGGACAATAGAAACTGATAGCAAATAGATATGAAACTAGACCTTTCTGAGTAGAGACAGTGGGCGAAGGAAATCATAGTGGACTAGCTAGCCTACTGCATAGAACCATTTATATCTACGAGTTCGACAGAACAATTGAGACCTGCTTACAAGTCAGAGAGCGTTATATATTGCCTACACCATGCTTAAGTCTAATGGCAGATAGTCACACGTATCAGCACAAATCACAAAGAAGTCAACACTGTACGTAGATGCCGGCGTTAAGGAAACGCCATCTTAAAGCGGCACTATCCGGATTGCCCCCCGGGCGACCTTAGCGTAATGACCAAAATGAGGGTATATTGACTTCACGCTATACATAACTCTCTTTCTCTCTCAAAGATGCCAACTATTTTCACGGAGCTAGGTTTCGATATTGACGGGAAAAAAAAAACCCGTTCTCAGACCTGACAGCCCTGAAAACCAAGTGCGCTTGTGTGATCGGGAAAAAAAGATTGGCTTTAGATATCTAGAATGGAAGGCTCTTTTGTTTTTAAAAATCTTGAAGTGTTTTTATATCTCCAAGCGACGCAGGAAGAAGGGGAGGGGGACAGCGGGGGTGAAGCGCGCCCTCTTTACATGACCTGACACTCGAGGCCGTACATGGCCCTCTCGACGTCCCTCTTGACCTGGTACCAGTCGGCGCGGCGCTCGGCGAACTCGTAGACCTCCTCGGCGCGGAAGATGCCGCCGAAGCGGTCGCCGTCGGCGATGATGGTGGCCATCTCCTTGGCGTGCCGCGCGTCGATGAGGTAGATCTGGCTGAGCTCCCGCAGCGCCCGGAAGTAGGCCAGCAGGTCCGGGTTCTTGAGCGTCCGCACGTACTCGAAGTACATGGTCATGTCCGCGATCAGCTTGACCGCGCCCTCGGTGCTGACGCGCTGCCGCTTGATGTGCTTGCAGACCGCCGTGAACAGCCGCAGCCCCACCTCGCCGTTGAACACGTCCAGCATGGTCTTCTCCGTGCTCCCCTTGAGCATGTTCGTGTGCGAGGACACGAGCTCCGTGATGCGCTTTGCTGTTGTCGTTGGGCCGATGTCGGCGTCTTTATTAGATAGGCGAACCTCCTGTGTCGTTTGTGGGGGCGGGTTAAAATCAGTGGGCTGCTGCGTCGTGGCGCACAGATACTCGACTTCGTCCATGAGCACATCGATGCCCTTGTTGAGACCCGCTGCAACGCTTTCATCCAGCATCTGTTCGAATTTCTTCTTAGCGAGGCCCGCAGGATCGAGGAAGTCGTTACGATCGGCGATTTTCGTCGCGGCGAGCTGCTGCTCGTAGAACACGTCAATCATCTGAGAGATGATGTCTCCTACATTGACCAGTTCAATAAACATGACGAGCGGTGCCACGCCCGTCTGGCTGTGATCACTTATTTCGCGCGGATTATAGCGAGAAAGGTGTTCTACGGCTTTTGTAAAGCCATTCTTGACATGCGTCTGACCAAGCACCCTGAGTAAAGCCACAAAGATCGCCTCGCATTGCTCGCGAGCCTCTTCGCCGGCCTGACCACCCAGAACGACAAACTTAGCGGCTCTCCCTAAGCTCGTCTTCGCAGTATGGACGAGATCAAGCGCGACTTCGATACTGAAAAGGCCCCTAATTCCTTCAAGCCGGTTCGCCATAAGCGCAGCCTTGGCCTTGAGCTCATCGGTTGGGGCTTCAGGAGGAAAAGGGCTCGCCGTCCGCTCTAAGCCTCCTGTCGGTCCTGGTGTCTGTGGGCGAGATGATCCAGGTGTACCTGGAGCTGGAGGTCGACGGGAAGAACCACTCGCAGTCGACATCGACGCAGGCCTACTACCACCACTTCCGAAAGCACTGGGTAGGACGGTAACCGGCATCATAACCACTTTCTTGAAAGAACTTAGAAAATCGTTCTTGTCGGCCTGTCGGTTAAAGCTCCCCATGTAGAACGACTCAACAGTGGCATCTTGTTCCGAGAGTTTCTGCTCCCAGTTGCCTACTTCGCGTTCTGCGTGCGTTGTGAAAGTATCAAGCTCCTCTTGGAGGTATAGATCCAGATGCGGCTCGAAGACTTTCAGAGATATTTCCTTCGCGTGACTGTCAAGTTTACCCTCGGAGCCCTTTGGCGGATTTAATGTCCGCACAAACTGCATGCATTGTTCAAACAACCCTGACGCGGCTTTCAGGTAAGACGCCATATCCCGGTCGTGAGTGTCATCCAGGAGGTGAGTGACATACTCCATAATAATATCTTCTCGAACCTTGTCCATAAAGGACCAGAAGACTGGTGCCGCGCGAGGGAAGATGCGGCTAATGATATCGCTCTGCTCGTTTGCTTTCTTCGCAAGTGTCTCGAAGAAGGCGCGCGAGGGCTCCAGTGTGATATCGTCGCCAGAGCCCTGGTTAATGCAGTCCCTGGGGTTGCCTAAGATCTCGCGATTGTTAAATATTGGATGTTTGTGGATAAAAAGATCCATGGCTGCATTGCCGCCGTTCAGAGTATGCAGCACGTGTGCATACCGCTGCATCCTTCCATCGACATCCCAAAACTCGTATCCTTGCTCGAACTCTCTCAGGACCGCGGTCTCGAAAATACCCATCATGTTTATAAGGTTGGTCTCCCTAGTGAGAGACCCCTCCGTCCAATCGCTCTTACTGAAGGTCTGCAGATTAGACAACATCTGTGCCTGCCTCTCCGGATCTCGGAACACTTTGAAGACGATCGGTTCTGTATGAGTCTTGGCTCGTACTAGATCGAAATAAAAGGGCGCCAGAGCGCCATATACTTTCCCATATTCTTGTCTTGCATGACCCCGTATACTTCGGACTGTCTTGAGCACGTCAAGGAGCGCTTCCGGATCTTCGTAGGGAGATTTCGACTGCGGTTGGCTCAAGCTTAAGGTCTCAAACCCGTCGAGTCTTGATGTTGGCGGCTGGGCAGCTTGATCTGCGAGCTTCCTCCGCCGCTCTTCCTCCAACGTGGCATCGAAAATCGTAGTACTAGCTTGCGGACCAGCGATTGGTTTCGGTGCCCCGTTGACACTCGCTCGTTTTGCGGCCTCGCGTTTCCTCTTGACAGCCTCCTCGAATCTCGTCCTAGCTTCTACCTCGTTCCAACATCCGATACTCTTGAGTCTCGCTACCCATCTTGTGTCATCGTAGACCATCTCACGTAGGCGCGTTGATGCCCTCGCAAAACGGAGAAGATCTGGTACGGGCAGATAGTCGAGGATCTGGTCGAGGATTTCTTTTCTTCCCGCGTTAGCAAACGATTGACGCGTAGAGCCGGTGCTCGTCACGGGTCATCCCCACCTGCAGGCAATGAGGCTCTTGTCTCGATCATCGACGTTGCTCGAAGCGTGCTTAGGATACTTGGCTTAGCCGTAGCACCTGGGTGCGGCCCTCGCCTGTACGTAGACATGTTGGACAATATGTATTCGTGGAACTCGGTGGATTTCGACAAGGCGTTCGTTCTAACAGGTTCATGCGGCGATGCCCTTACAACGGCAATAAAGCAGAGGGACTATTGTCGAGAAGCATGCTAGCCACGGTAAATAGCGTGGGGAATCATCCGCGCGATGACTGAAGCTTTAGAATCGCAGCAATGCGGATTTGTTAGGTAGTATATACCTAGATGTATGTAGGTAAGTATGTCGGTATGTATGTAGGTGAATTATGTTGGTACCTCCCACCTCTAGGTACTCTTATGCAGGATGTCTCACTACGTAGGTACCCGGTCTGCCAGTCTGGCTGTCTGGTCGAATGAACCAACCAGCCTACTACGTACCTAGGCATGGAAGTTGCCAAGATAGGTAGACAAGGGTATCATTCAGAGACAGCTGCTAAAGGATTTGCTAGCAGCTTAGCCCAGCTGGCGTGGCGGCTATAGCTCCTTAGCCTTACAGGGTACCTATGTATTAGCTGCACAGGCCTTGACCGCTTGCAAGATCCCTGTGGCAGAATCTGAGCTTTTAGACTTTTTGACTTGTCTTGGCAGAAATTTATTGCAAAAGCCAGCCCTTGATATTTGATGTTCGCCATCGATATTCGCGACGCGACTCAGTCACTCAGCTATTACGCATGATTCTATAGTACCTTACACATATGTACCTTTCTATATCTTCCATCGGACCATATCACCACAATGAAGACCGACCCGTCCAAGCTTGACCCAGCTAAGCTTCGTCTCGAAGCTATAGCCAAAGGTAGCACTGACCTTTTGCGCTGGAGCGAACACGGGCCCACTAACCTGTTGCAGAGGCCAGGATTAACAAAAAGAAACAACAGAGACTTAGAAGAGCCGCAGAACGCAAGGAGAAGCGTCGAGCCAAAGCAGAGGCCAAACGAGCGAGAAGCCAAAAGGCTGGTCGGGTCGCCAATGGCCACGGCGAAGGCAAACCCGGCGACAAGCCGAACCAACTCGCCATTCACGTTCATCAGCAAGAGAAGCGGCGCGGTCGTTTACGTTCGCGCGCCGAGAAATGGGAAGCGGAAGCAAGAAGGTTGATGGCGAGGGCTCAGAAGGTCAGGGCTCGTGTCGACTACCTCGAGGAACTCGCCAAGGTAAGAGCTGCGTCGCGCAGATGTCAATCTTATGTCCTGTTGGCTAACTGTCTATCTAGGGGAAAAGTGAGCCGATAGAAGTCGACTCTGGCAACGATGGTCAGTCTTCTCTCAAGGGCTCCGATGGAGAGGCTGCTGCGACTACGAATGAGAGCACAACTCATTCTACAGAGAAGGTAGCAAAAGAGCAGCAAAGTGAAGACACAGTGCCACTTGACAAGACAATGGAAGATGCCGACACCTCTGCCGTTGCTTCTAATCAAGATGTCGAGTCTAAAAAGGAGAAGAAACAAAAGAAGAAGGAGAAAGCTGAGAAGCGCAAGCGAAAGGCGGAAGACGTGTCGCACGAAGCTGCCAATGGCAACCCAGATGCCGATGGGGCGCCCGAAGGCGAGGCAGCCGAAAAGAAAAAGAAAAAGAAGCGAAAGGTAGAAGAGACGGTTGAGGAGGACGAGTCTCATGAAAAAGCAGATAAGACTGAGGCGCCCAAAGAAAAGAAGAGCAAAAAGGACAAGAAAAAGGAGAAAAAGCGAAAGGAGCAAGCCGGCAAGTCAGAGTCGACGCCTGCGGTCGGCATTCAAGCAACTATGGATGACGGGGAGCAGTGGAACGTCGAAGCACTGGAGGGTAACGATAAGAGGAAGCAGAAGTTTCTGAGACTCCTTGGGGCCAAATCTTCAAATGGGACAGCGGCGTCAAGTGGCACCAACGTCAAGGCTTCACCCAAGACAAATATCGCCCAAATGCAGTCTGATCTAGAACGTCAGTTCGACACGGGGATGAAGATGAAGCATGAAGGCCAGGGCCACAGGAAGGGTCTCGGGGCGTGATACCTCACCTCACTACCTAGCTGTGTAAGTCCAGTATGTACCTGATGCACATGTACCACCCGGCATTTTAGAAGATGGAACATCAATTATACCACCTAGTTTCGCTTAATTGCAATTGCAGCAGATTCGGCATAAGCCATAGCCATCCTAAAACTCCCATATTTCAAGAAAGCCCCATTGATACAAGTTGTCTATCTCGGGTGTTATCCATAAGGAGGCATTGCTCGGTCAAATTGCCAGACTTGATTGCTTCTGACACCGACTCTCTCTCTCTCACGGTGCACCGCACGTCAACAGGGCATGGACAAGTGGTTTGCGTATGTCGTGAATAGGACCTTGACGTCCTCTCATATAGATTACCACCTTGCAGACTGAACGCCCTAGTACGCGTAGTTCCACAAACAAAACTTATACACGTATATATATCTCCTTTTCGATTGCCCCGTACGGCAAAATTCCAACACGGCCCTGGCCTTCCAATTGTGGCCCATGTACTTTTTGATCGCCGCCCATATGAGATTCCGGAATATCATTGGCAGTAGTAGGTATGTTTTTTCTTTTCCACACGTCTCGGAAGATTGCCCCTATCTTCCCCATTTTTCCATCGCCTCCCGGCTGCGTGGCCGGCCGAAAACGTCGATTTATCGGAAGAATATGCGCGAGATGAGCTCGAACACCAGACCGCCGAAGACGACGAAGGCGAGGATGCCTACACGAAAACGGAAAGCAGTTAGATACGGATGTGCTGTCGCCTCCCGGGGGAAAGAAGGGGGGTGGATGGGTAGTGAGCGCGTGTGTTGCGCGCGCGCGCAGCCAGAAAGAAGCTTGCGGGCTTACCGAGCCAGAAGGGCGAGATGGGCGACTTGGACGCGTCCTTCGCGCGCTTCTTGATGTCGTTTTCCGACCTGCCCCGGCGCGCGTCCTGCTCCTTGGTGAACTTGGCGTTCCGCCTTCGCTGCTCGAGGGTTTGGGCCTATGTGGGTGGTTTCACTGATGTCAGCCTTTGAACCTTGTTTCCGGTTTTCCTTCTCCATCTCGCAGACGTGACGAGAATTAGTGTTAGGTGTGCCGGGAACTACGCACCATTTTGTATATAAGGCTATGTGTTTAGGTGCGTGCCTGGAAGTGGAAGATGGGATGCGCGGAAGATGGTGGCTGTCGTAATTGGTCGGCGACGAAAATACGTTGTAGGTAGATGGTTGGGACGATGGTTGGTATTGCCAGTCGATTAAATTAATACTTCTTCATAAACTCGCATGAACCCGTAGCTTTGTAGATAAGACAACGGGACGGGTGGCAAAGTTCCAACAGCTTCTGAGAACACACTGTTCAGTCGAAGAAAGAGTCAGAGTCAGATAGAGAGAGAGAGAGAGACAGAGAGACAGAGCTTGGAATTCGGAGATGTATTCAACTTCCCAATCTGAACATGTGTCTCCAAGCCGCCCATTGGACGAGGCCAAGGGGGTGGTACAGATCCGTAGGTACTACGTACATGTAGTACATGCACCTGCCCAATTCAATAATCAATGCGATGCCGCTAGCGCGGGTCGTACTCCCTCGGCCGATCCCACGCCGACAGCCTTCCAATGCTGCCAAGAAGATTCTATGGATTAGGGGTCTTTTCGCTTCATCTTCTCCGCAATCATGCACATGTCAGCGTTCTACCTACCTAGCCACATTTCCTACGACCAAGCCACTTGATCACCTAACGTTAGAGGCGCCTTATATCGGTCGGTTGAAGCTCTACCAACGAGCCAATCAACCCTCTACGCCGACTCGATTCAGCCCCAGCAGACGATGACGATGCTTCCCAGACTCTCACGACACATAGCGCCGACGCGTGCCGCGATACCACGACGGTCCATCGTCCCGCCGCCATCCTTACGACCGTGGGCGCGCTTCGCCTCGACACAGCAACAGCAACAGCCGCAGTCCCTCAATGCAAGCCTCCCCTCCTCTTCCTCCTCCTCCCTTCCCCTTCTCGCCCATGCCTCTTAGGGGAGTCCCTACATACATACATACATACATACATACATACATACATACCCCCGCATAAACCGCTACGACGACGCGCATACACTTACACGTAGTTGATTGGGGTTGGAACCAACAGGCGCAGTTCTACAAGACGTTCGCCCGGCCCGTCGCCAAGGTCTTCCTGCTCGCCATCTTCACGTACCAGGTGGCGTACTACTTCTGGGTGCGGCTGGAGCACGACGAGACCAAGCGCGAGATGCAAGGTACGTTACGTGCCCCCACCCGCCTGCCTCCCTCCATGTTGCCCGAGGGACTACGAGCATTCGCTTTCAGGGGACGGGACGGGATAGGAGGGACAAGGAGGAGGGTTTGGTTGCGGGGTTTGGGCCAGGCGGCTAGCTAGCTGACTGACTGACTGACCGACTGACGTGAACGGCGACCACAGCGACCATCTCTAGTCTGGAAGCGAGGATAGAACAGCTCGAGAAGGCGCGGCAACGGTAGATCAGCTTCCACGGAGAATGCGACGCCCGGAACGGCCAGTCAAGATATCATTGATATTGGCGACTAGGTTGCGACGTACAGAAACCGCTGCGCTGCGCGAACCCGATTCTTCACAAACCCTTTGCTTTGCGAAAAAAAAAAACGCGAATAACATTACTAACTACGTCGTAACCGATTACACGGGCAGCGAAAAGCACGCATGCCCTTCCAGTCACTCTGGTATACAGTCCAGCAATGGCAACCAAGAAAAAACGCCTGTACTATGCCATCCCATCTAAAAAGAAGCTTTTGTAGAGCATGATCAATCATCGAAATAGTAAACCCCCCAAACAACAAAGAACCTCGACGCCGTAATCCAATGCTTCGTAACCCCTTCTGGCGAGGGGAGAACGGGTTGCTCCTTTTTCAGAGTGCAATAACCAACAGCATGCCCAATAGTAGGGTGAATCCCACGCAAGAAGTCGAAAGTGTGCTCGCGCCGCTCGGATAATGTGCGGACCCGGGATAGTTGCACGAGAGGTCGCCGCCTACGGACCGCCGCCCGTAGCTAGTGTTAAAGCCATACGGGCTATCGGGTTGTAAACATTTGAACCCTATCGAGGCGGGACAGCTCCGGACCAGCTCGTAGCACAAGTCGTCGCAGGGGAGAAGTTCCTTATAAGGGCCGGGCTGGACCTCCTCGTCGATGACCGTGTTTCGAGACGAAGTGAAAGCCTTCCCCTTATACATCTCTACTATGCTCGGATCCACGGTGCTTCCGTTCGAAAACGTCGCGTTGACGTTGCGCATTTGCAGACCTGGGCGGTCGGGAGACGAGAAGTCTTCGCAGCGCGGTATCGCCACTGAGCACAGCCAGTTCTTGTACGCAGTCTTGCAGTCGTCGCAAGTCCTGGCTAGAGAATACTGTGCAGTTGGGGTAGTCTCGCACGGCACTTGTTGCAGGACCTTGTCAAAGTTGTCATACATGGTCCGCGTGTAATTCTCATAAAACGTAGAGAGGGCTGCGGCGTTAGGGAACTTCTCCGGGTTCCCAGGTACGGCATACTGCGTCTCATCGCATAGTGTAAGATTAAACACAAAGGTGCATACGCCATCTGTAACGCCGTTAGCTATGCTGTCATTAGGTAGAGAATCCACGGTGAACTGTACTTACTAGGTTTGGTATCGAATTCCGTCTGTCGAAATACGAAGCCGCCGCCGCCAGGAGTAGCAGTGCCCTGGTCGGCTTGTCGCTTTTGCGTGTCCTGGCTCGGCGGGCGGACGAGGAACCCGAAATAGTGGGAGCTGGCATTGAGGCCGCTAACATAGAATTCCTGTCTCGTCAAGTTGCCTTCCCCTCCCTTCTTCATCCCCATGGTCATCGCGCCATTGCTTCCATCGTCGAGTCCACGGATTTGGGCGAACTTCCGCAGGCCGCAGTAGGAGTAGCGCATCCCATTGACCTGCAGATTTTCCTTGTTCTGAGCGAACATTACATACGGCGGTGTTGAGACAACCTGGTCCGGGCTGGAAGTCAGGTTACGCGTGGTTAGCAGAGCTGCCGACGCATCGCTATCGACCCATATAAGATCAGAATCCGTCTGGTCGTCGTACGCGTGATATGACTGGTCTGTCGAGGCGGCGACTTCGAAGTTGTATGGCTTTGATGTGTCAAATAATTCGCCCGAGACGCTCGGGGCGGAGATGCTCAGGTAGACGTCTCGGTCAAGGGATGTGTTGTACATGACCGCCCCTTCTGTAAAGACAATCATCTCCTGCTTGCTCGTGTCCTGCTGTGGTCCAGGTGAAGTGTTATCCGTCGATGTCGAAACAAAGAGAGTGAGCTGCGGCGTGTTGACGGTCGTCCGGTCAGGTGAGAGGCGCGGAGGCTGTTGGCAGGTATTTGCCGATATCCATAATTTCTTGGACGATTCCTGTCGACGCGCAGGCCCCGAATCGACAGAAGCGTCTCCTTCCCCTTCACTGTAGTCATCCGCAGGCGGATTGTGCGAATCGTTATCACTTCTTCGCCGTTCGGTATTCCCACTCGAACCTTGCGCTGCTGCTGCTGCTGCTGCTGCGGCTTCGAAGACGAAGGCCAGCGTCGTGCCGGGAGAGACGTTCGCGCCGTGCGCCTCATTGTTTTTCAACGGGGTTACATCCGCCGGGGCCCTTCCTATGATGCTGCGATCGAAGGGCATAAACTGTGGCTCGTACATCGGACCTCGGAGGTCTAAGGTCTCGGACGTTTCCTCGGCTTCCTGTCCCTCGTAGGCCCATCCATCGGCACTGTCGTCGAATTGTATATAGCCGGGGTCGGCGTCGGCAGCGAAAGCGAAGGGTGGGGAGAAGAGAAGCAGGTATATGATTAGTAGTAAACAAGATGCTACCAGAGACGCAGCCAGCCGCGATTGTAATGGACTAAGCTGCATCCTGATAACATAGCCCCAACGGGCGTCTGGCGCACGAGGGATTGCGTTCCAAAAACAGTAATGCGTTGTTGGAAAGGGGGCTTGTCGGACACTATCGGCTGTAAAGGATCATGACATGGTGGCATGCGCACGGTACATTCAGTCGGTTATCGTGAAAACGTTCGATTGTCGCGAATAATAGTTGATGACGAGGTTCGACATGAATAGCGAAGGCCCGGGGAATGAAGTCAATGGTTGTAGGGTCGGTCGGTAGTGGCTGCTAGTCACGGAGTCTAGCCTCTAGGTACCTGCTAATCGGAAAAGGGGGGGATCGCCGCCGTGGGGGAGTTTCACAAATTTGGAACAGTCCTGAAGCCTAGCTGGAACAAGAATCATGTTTAAATGCATGTATTCCTTCTGCCTGAAATATATATGCTCCAACCTATTCTTATTCTCGTTAATGTCATAAACAATCAATTATACCATTATATACAGTTCTGCCAGTACTATTCAGAGACATAGAAGTTCTACCTCTAGAAACTTCATCATATTCCAATAGCATGTAGTCATGCAGGCAACCTGAGTTTCTGGCCCACCACGACATTGAGGGCACAAGGAAGAGCTAATCGGGGAGGTAAAGTTCTCGAGAGACTGCTGCCTTTCCAACCCTGGCGTAGTTCTATCACATAGACGCCGAGACACGATCGCTTTACAATATCGCGGGCCCATGAGGTCGTAGAAGAGAGTGCCATCTAAGCGTCCTGATACTTGCCACCCGCCGAACTCCGGTCAACAATCCTCAGTTTCCTACCCGAGGACGGCTGCGCTGTCTACGCTTCAATGCTTACACCAATTGCATGCAGAAGATAGAAGCCGTGCTTTAGGTGCTGCCGAGAATCGCCTCACCTATCTCGGGTCATATTTGGGGTATTCCTGTGGGATTTTAGGGGTTGAGGCAACATTATCTTTTAGAAGGCGGCACCTGGTGCTTCGTCTATACCCGTTCCGTCTTCTCCAATCATACCCCCTCCTCCTGCGAACCCGTCCGCCTGTGTGCATCTCGTGACTCCCACATATTCCGTTTCGGCATTCGGCCTTACAGTTATGCTCCGCCGTCAGACAGGTAAATTTGTGTGCACCGGAGGCGATGCCCTCACCAGGCGATTGCCGGTCTATGAAGTACCGGCAATGTCAGGAGTAGGTCTTCTTTGGCCGTACATGAGCTGCCGCACTCTGCATTTGTGTGCCCTGTAGCATTCAAGATCAGCAGTTTTTTATTGTTTGAGGTTATGTGACACTGTTTCCGTTTACCTCTACTGAAAGATCTCGATATATTATTCGATGGTTATAGCATCTTGTTGTACGAAGGTTGAAAGTGGTGCAGGCTTGTTCGATTGCAGCAGCAGAGCAGTCTCCCTAACCGGGACTTTTCCGCCACTTATCTCACCTCAGGCTGTTTGAATTTGGCAAAGATGCCGTCGAGCTTGTAACGCCAGTCGGGATGCAGAGTCTTGTATATGCCCCTGATCTGCCCTTCGCCAGCCTTCCCGATGAGCCACGCTTTCTCGTAGTCTAGCCATAACGACATGAAATGCGCCAGGATCACCATTGCCCTCGGCCTTCTTTCTTCTATGAATCGAGTGAACTCGGTCGGCACCCAAACTGCGAAGCCACCTAATCTTCTGACAATGGCGTACTCCGGTTCGTAAGCGTCGATCGCTCTCTGTACACTACACGTATATGCTAGTGCCTTGTGGTATACTGATTGTACCTCCTTGTCATCCAATTCCTCATCCACCTGCGCCGAGCTCGATCTGGGGCTAGGGGGGTGCTCTATAAGCCAGTCCAGCGGTGCGTGGTCGCTTAAAATGGTGTCTTCTGGGTATAATATGACCGGCGGACTATTCAAAAATAACGCAATCTTGCTGTCGCTTCTCGGATCGATCAGTTCCCTGGCCATGTCAAAAACTTTGCCGGCGCCATGGCCCATATGTAGCCATTGAGTCGGTGGCTCCCACGGGTCGGCTGACAATGTCTGGACCAAGGCTAGAGAATGCGACAAGATCTTCAGGCTGGAGAAGCAAATGTACTCGGCGTTCTGTGAATTTCCTTGGCTCAGCTCTTCGATGTCGCGCCGTTGTTCCTTGAAACACATAAGCTGATACGTTTGTTGTAGTTTGGTGAGCTCGTCCCGTTCTTTCTTGTCCGTGCTTTTGGTCCAGAGATTCAGGGCGGAATGGGCAAACATGATGTAGAGGAGACTGCAACGATTCTGCTGTTGGGCCATGCACAAAGCCATATCCGGGATATCATAGCTCCACATACGGACGACGTCGGTAGTCTGCGGCGTAGAGAACAATGGTAGCAGTCTTGCCTGATGGTTGTGCAACAGACGCAACTCCCAGGATCGTCTCCACGGCCCCTCTGGGAGGTCGACGTCGAGACCCACATCATCGTCTGCAGGAGTAAGATGAGAGGAACTTGGAGAGGGATAGAAAAGGGGAGTTTGCAGCGACTGTGTTGAGTGGTCATCGTCATAAGAGTTTAATGCAGCAGTTCGAGTCGAAGACACACTTGCTGTCGCTGGCGTCCTTGGGCTGGTGAACGTCTGTTTGCCTGCTGAGTATGGGAGCGCTGTACTTTCGACGCGGACCGTCGGTGTCGTCTTCCCTGCGACGTTCGACGACGACTGATCCGCGTACACGCACTCAACCACATGTCTTGAACACGATCCACAGCTTGGTCGAACTTCATCGCACTGCAGTGGATGTTAGCGGCCTGTTAGACAGCAAACTGCACTGGGGGAGCAAGGAGAGCAACAGCCGTCCTCAACAAGTTAGGAGCTGGCATGCAAACCTGCTGTTGTGACAACTGACCTTGACCCGTCTCTGTTTGCAGCGCACTACAACATTCAATGTCAGTAATTGGATTTTCTACCTAGTTCGTGGAGGTATCTCTAAAGTTTTTTGCATGTCCCCATAGGGGTTACCCCTGAAACACGACGACAAATGAACGACTCCAGACGCTACTCACTACAACCAGTGCGGGACTTCTTATGATACAAGCGCGGACCACGTGGACGGCGATCCCGGGCGATGCTGTCTCCCATGCCGAGTGAGAATTGATGACATCCGCGAATTCCGATGTCTAGGTAGGGCTGGCGAGATGCAAAGTTCGGTGGTGGTTTCACGAGTCACGATGTGAAAAACAGGATGAAATTGATCGAGGCGCGCTTACAGCAATTGTGCCTTGCAAAGTTGATTATCCGCTATAGTATAATAACAAAGTCAAACCATCGTGAACTGGTAGCATGGTGGCTCGTCGACTCATGACTTCGACTAAGCTGGGTAGTTAAGCAGGGCAAAGAGAAAGAGGCAGTGAGACAGCCCAAATCCCTGACTCCTCGGACGATGATAACGGTCGAGGATGTGGCGCAGGTGCTTCGCCACAGCTGATTGGCTGGGCTTCAGACTCGTCACATGTACTGCTGCTAACTAAAGTTGCAATGCGTGGGGTTTGAAGCCTGGAATACGAGTTGGTATCGCTTCCACATGTACCTAACTTATCTCGCCGTATTTTGTAACTAAAGACCTCAGGCATTCACTAATTCTGTATCAAGATTTAAGAGAGAAGCGCCTATGTGTTATTATTGAGGTACCTTTATGTAGGTCAGGTACCTAGGACATTGGAGAAGGTAGGTAAGGTTGCAGCCGGGGTAAAAGCGGGCCTCGGACGCTAAACGGCCGGCAGAAGTCGGCCGGCCAAATCTGGAGTCGGCATGCGATGCGACAGTCCCACTCCATTCACCTGGAATGTAGGCACGTAGGTACCTAGATAACCTCCATATCACTACGTTGAGCTTCAGCTTCAGCTACCGACACTTTAGTCTTCCTTACTTGCATCATAGCGTGATCCCGTTCGTCTTATTCACACGTTAAAGTAGACCTGTGCAACGCAGACTCTCAACATGGTTTGTCCCCTGATGCCATACCTAAGATCTTATCTGTAACAACAAGTGCATACACACACCCCACTAACACCGTCTCCCAGCCGCCCAAGCGCAAGGCGGCCGCGCCCGCCGCGCCCAAGGAGCGCCAGTCCAAGCTCGCGAAGGAGAACAACATCTCGGCGCGCGAGGAGCGCGAGATCAAGGAGGCGTTCGCGCTCTTCGCGGAGCCCATGGACGGCGAGAAGGAAGGCGTCATCCCCATTAACGATGTGCGGCGCGCCATGGTGTACGTCCCTCCCCGGTGCTCCTTTCCGCTCCCCTTTCCCCTTTCCCTTCTACCCCCACCTTACCGCTCCCCCCGTTTACTAGTATTATCACCGCTCGCCCCTCTTATCTCATTGACCTACCTTCCTATTACTCCGTCACACACGCATAAGAAGTACCTAACACCGCACAACCCACCCCAGCGCCCTAGGCCTCCCGCCCACGAAGCCGGAGCTGAAGGAATTCCTCGAGATCCTGGACCCGGACGAGGAAGGGCACGCGTCATACGAGCCGTTCGTGGCCATCTGCGCTCTGAAGCTGCACGCACGCTCTGATAATGACGGCGACGACCCCGGGTCCGAGGCGCACCGGGCCGAGGTCGACGAGGCCTTCCGGCTCTTCACGGGCGATGCCGCCAGCAGTACCAGTAGTGGTGGCGGTAACCTGACCCTGGCCCACCTCAAGCGCGTCGCCATGACCCTCAAGCAGGACGTCGACGAGGCCCTGCTGCGCGACATGGTGCTCGAGGCCAACGGCGGCGCCGGCGCCGGCCGCGGCGTCTCGCGCGCCGAGTTCGAGGAGGTCATGCGGCGCGCCGGGGCGTGGAAGTGAGAAGAAGGAAGAAAAGAGGTCAGAAGGAAGGAGAAGAAGGAGTTGGGTGGGTGGGGGTTCTTCTTCTTCCGGAAGCAACTGATCTAGGCTTGGCAGACCTTTGATAGAGCCCCTCGGAGCTTAGTGGAGCGAGACAGACAGAGAGAGGAATGGGGGATTAATCGCCTCGTCGGGACACGACTAGGGGACTGTTTGTTGCCGTGTAATACGAAGAAAACTACTGTCACGCGCCGGCGACGGCTGAGGGCGGACTTCAGGCATGGCTTGGTTGGAAGCAAGTACATGTTGACTACCAATTATCATCCATAAGAATGTTGGGTGATGATACTGCATAATAGGCTTAAGGGGGAAACAGGCACCTTTAAGGGGGAAGGCCAGCAACTTCATAAAACGCTTATTCCGAGTGATTACTACCATGATACGAGTTGTGGAATATCGAGTTAAGCGAACTTCTGGTGATGAAGGCTTCAGTATGTATAGTAAAGGGATGTTAGCCAGCGTCATCGGTCAATATGCTACGACTAGCTGCGATTTCACACATTGCTGAGCGTGACCAGTGTTCTTGATCTCATGTGAGCTGCTGGATATATCTCGAGATCCCCTACTGTACAAAATGGCCGGCCAGCACCCACCATCAAACAAGACCAAGCTGGACCCAGAGCCGTAACTTGCTCTCTAATTTTTTGCTGCCCCTAGCCATTCTAGTTTCGTAGTGTCCTGATGGCCATCCTTTCATTTTTTGAATGTATGAATTCATAAGTCTTTGCCATCGTTTCCGCATCCAACGCCGCAAGATGCATCAGCTCCAATGAGCAATGGAAAATACCCCAACCCCTAATATGGCGATGAGTTCCTCTGCCAGCGGCGCCCGCCGAGTAACCACAACCTCCAAGCTTCGAACCATTCCCGCTTGCTCGCTCTATGATTTGATCAAATTTCCGACATGTCCTGTGTGCCCACCAGTCTCCAATGACCGCCCTGCTGGCTTTTCTACTCTGGCGGCGAAACCGTGACGTTAACGTTCTTAGCATCAGCGGCTTCCTGGGCCTTCTTTTGCGAATCCAAAACCGCCTGCAGCTCGGGCGGCGCCTTGAAGCCCGCATGGTCCGAGTGCTTCTTGTAGAAGTAGTTGTCCTCGGACTTCGGCTTCAACTCGGGCGGTAAGTCCTCCAGCACGGCCTGCAACATGCCGTCTATCGACTTCTGCTTGGATGCGTCGCGGTGCCAGATGGAGATCAGGTGCGAGGTAAAGCGCACCGAGAGGCCGACGCCGCAAATTTGGTCTCCTGTAATCATATGAGCTCGAATATCACACCCAGGGGTGTCGGAGGGAGACCCACCTTCGTCCAGAGCCTCCTGTAGTTTCTCGCCAATAGCCATCAGCTGAATCCGTGTCCAGAAGTCGGGGCCAGAGCTCTTGGGCACGCGGAATGTCCAGCTGCCACCCTGTATGTTGCGGCGATCCTCCCAGATGGGCCTGAAGCCGCTCTTGAACAGGTAGAGCGATTCGCGCATCTTGATCTGGTCGACGGGCGTGTTGTTGTTGTAACGCCAGAAATCCTGGACCGACTCGATCTGGGTTCCTAGCTGCTCCAGAGACACCTGGTAGGCATTGTCCTCGGTCTTTTGGTCCTTCGCTTGCCTGGATCAAGTTCAAGCATCAGTAAACTGGGCAAGGAGCATTCCGTACGGACTGGGGACTTACCTGTCAAAGTAGACGTTCCAGTAGTGCTGCGTCGGCAGAGGGCGCATGGTCTTGAGGAAGTTGCGCTTGGCATCGTCTCGTTGCTCGGCCGGAGAGCCAACATTCGGCGAGTTCGCATCAGTGCTCTGGGAGAGAGAGGAGAGACCTCGAGTGAACAAAGTCGGTCGCGCGGCCATGTTGACAGGTTGTCGAGACTCGTGGTGTAGGTACTGGCGGCAAGATAGAGTGCAGCTATCTAAGTACTGGTAGTGATGGTGGGGGTCTCGAAAGTCAATGCTGCCAAGGGCACCCAATGCTATTGTGCTTCTAGTTGGGCTGAGCTGTCGCGTGGTACCTGTGTTAGATCTCCGCACCTCACTAACTCGGGGGGGTGGGGGAAATAGGGGGCGCTATATACCGCCTGGCGGGAGGTACGGCAAGGTGCACTAACAAAGAGACGATTCACTACTGGGATCACCAACAGGGCTGTTGGAAGAAACTCAAGGGGGGAAGTGAAGGTGAGGAGAAAGAGACAGAATGAAAGAATGAAAGAAGAATACCTAGCTCTTAATAACAGGTTGCAGAAGCAGCTCAGCAATCATCCACGATGCTTGTGTGAATCAGGAGAGGTAGGTAGCCATAGGTGGATTCTGAAACAGGCACGGCTCCCAAGAGCCGCCGCAACTCATCGCTGTAACCAGCCGAGCCAGCCCATAGGCCGGTTGTCCTTCAGCGTGCTACCACCTACCTAGGTACCTAATCTAGGCACGTTGTACTGGCCGTACCTAGAATAACAGGGTCGACGGGGCCCAAAGGTGCTAACCCACAGTGGGGCCGACTACTGTATAAGCGATTTGGTTGAAACAGCTGAACAGACCCTTCAGCCTTTCCAAGCCTTCGTCAACTTCCAAATGTCACAACCAATGGATCCTTTCAAGCTTCACCAACACGTAAGAAAGAACAACATCACCAAGCCTCCTCTATTCTCGTCTATTCTCGCCTATTCGGCTCCGCCAGCAAACACATGACGCCAACCCCCAGTTTCCTCTGCTGTTCCGCAAGCCCGGCGTCTTATGACCCCATTGCTTGCCCATAGCTGTGTAAGTACGTCAGCATCTTCCGATGCTGCAGCGGTCTCTCTATGTTTGCACCCATCCTGCTCCCGGGAGGATCAGCCACTTATGTGCCCCATTTCTTATTAATCATATCGTAAGTTCAGCCACCGTTTTATGTCTGCCGTCCTTGCAGAGGAATGAATAGTGGATTCTTATCCATGATGGTGTTGGCCGTTGCGTCATTAGCATTGTAGAATGCGGTCTCTATCATGGTAGGAACTCGTAAAAAGGGATGGCACCAAATGACACATAACGCATCTCTCCATTGTGTAGCTTTCCTCCTTAAGCGAGCTATTTTGTCATACTTCGAGTAAACTCCTCGGTAACCAACAAAGCTTCGGTTAAGGGTACAGAGGTATGAGCAGAAGCGGAGTGTTGGTCTAGCAATGTACAGTCGCCACTGAAGGTAGCAAACTTAAGGTAGGTAGCTCAGTTTCTCTGTCGAAATACTCTCCCGACCAAATATCTTTCCAAGGGATGAAGAAGAATCATGGGTGAGTTGTCCATATAATGAACTTCGTACATCCACATCGTTGGCAGAGCGCCCAAGGAAACGATAAGTTACGAGAATGTTGACAAGCAACCCCAGCCTCAGTTCGATAAAGTTCTGGTATCCCAACTATTCGAAGCCATGCTCCTACTTCTTACACTCTTTTCATACCTACGTGTTTACCTAAATATTTGGATTTGCCCATGATGAATCCAATCGGGTTTGACGATTGATGCTTCTCGGTCGAATGTGCCCGAAAGGCATTCTTCAATGCTGGCTTATGCTACGGATAGGATAATTCTAGTATCAACCTTCTTCAACCAGGTTCTAAGGCATCGTGCCTCCAAAGGCCGGATTTGAACTTGTACCAGAACCCGGGGCTCTAAAGTTTCCAAGAGTAATTGTCGACTAGACTAGCCAGTAAGATCACCTTAGGTATCATGAGAAAACGAGGGCTACTACCGTACCTTAGAGAGCGAGTTCAAACTTTCTATCCATAGGTAAGAGAGTGGGAGGCTTCTAGTGAATGGGCGAATATAGCAAGGAAATGTATGTCCAAATGAGGTATATGTGGTAAGAAAGGGCAGCAGCGACTATCGGCACCAGACGATGCTTCATGCCCTACCCCTTTTTCTCAAGATACACCGACAATGATAGGGCCACAAGCAAGGTTATCAAAGATATGGCAGTGGCTTCAGTCTATATATTCTTTGCCAATAGCAAGGGGCATCCGTGTCGACGAAGAATCCTCGTATTTCTCGCTAGGTACTTCGCTCGCCATTTCCCCCTATCTGCCAAGGATGATTACCGCGGGAAAAGCACGTAACACCAGCCACCAGCGCCTAGCCAGATAGAGTGCTAACAGGCCGCTTAGAATCCCAGCTGCAACCGAACGATGCGTACACGTTTTCGTGACATGGAAACCAGTAACCCCGTGTGAGCAGGTGTGTCACTTCGAGGCTTCAAGTAAACATATATGCTAGTCTAGGTAGCCAGCCCCCTTTCTGGTGGAGCAAGAAATAAAACATAAAAATAATAGATAGGGGAGAAGGCAAGGCAGAGGGATGACTTCGCACGACTCTTGAAATCAACGTCAATGGCTTGCGTGTTGATGTCTGATTCATTTTCAAGCGACACACACAAACACACACGCTTCTCTGTCAATGCGGGTGTTCACTCTATTCCACTAGCACATGTCATCGTCGTGGCACGGCACGGCATGCCATGCCATGCCCTATCTACCCGGCATAGCCCGATCAACCATCAGCAGCTTAATATTTCAAGTTGACTTTACTGTTCTCCGGCACGGAAGCTCCCGCGTGCGACTGGTGTCATCCATCTGAGCTTATTTCTCCTTCGATTACTATACCTTATACATGTAGGTAGGTAGGTAGGTCTAAGCAAGGATCTGACAGAAGCATTTAAATAGCCGTGGCCCTATGGCTCAGCTCAACCCCAAAAGTACCTTGAGCACTACACACTAGATAGTCGCAGCTCTACTTCACTTGCTTGCACGCTCGAGCATGGGGTTCATGATCCTTGTTGATTATGTAAAGATACAAGCTATAAAGGTCAGGGGTTGAGGTAGGTCGTCTCTTAAGCGCGGACCATTCCTAATCCCCCTTTACGCAAGTGACTATTACGATGTGCCATCGGCCGCCTCTCTCGAGGCCATCCCACGGCCAGTCAATATCATCGTGGACTCCTATTCCCAGAAGAGCACGCAGAGAAAACAACGGGGCGGAATACTTGCTCCCATCTTATTGTCTCTGCCACCCGCCAAGACGTGCCGCCTGGACCTCAGCCCAACCGGTCTAGAGAAAACTCGGGCAAGGTTGCAGCCCAAGTTCAGCGATTACGCCTCAATGTTCCCAGATAACGAGCACTTTTCCTCCCAGATAGCCCAACTCAAGATTCCACAAAACAAACAAGTAAGGAGTACGAGCAATCCAGAATATACTGAAGAGGCTTGCTCGATGGCAGAAGGAGTGAATGGCAGGTTGAATAGAGGTGCTAGTACCCCTCGAGCTAGAAGCGCTGGCCGAGATACGAGCCCATTCAACACCATACTCGACCACAACTGTGGGCAAGAAGGTATTCATTCAAGACCTCGAAAGCAAGCACGCGTCCAAATGCGTCATCGCTCACGGTTGGCCTTGGATGTATTCGAAGAAAGGAAGTGGGCTGCCTTTCGTGTCCCGTCCATGAGCAGCAGTTGACAAAAGAAATCCGTGATGCTGAAGAAAACCAGTGGTATCAGAGCGCAGACGCCATGTTCGTGATATGCTTGCTTCGCCATGCAATTCAATTCAACTCAATGAATGAAGTCGACCAAGTAGACATTATGCTGAGAACGCCATGTGGAAATGAGATGACGCGGTAAGATTTGTGTGAATTTCCGAAAACTCGTCATTGCGAAGCGGCAACACACCAATGACGATGGAATGCCCACGCACTCTTCTGGCACTCCTTGCTGCAGTACTTTGTTCGGCGGCACCGGCGGCACTTAGCAAACTGACGCGTGAATTCCTCCCATTTACCGCACTGGTAGTATGCACATTGCCGAATGCCACCCCGAGTATCATCTTTACGGCACAGGTTGCGCATGACTACGCCGGCCCAGTATTGCATATCGGTGCTGTGGTATCGTACGGTAAATTTCTCAACCAGAGGGAAGATGTTGAAGTCGTTGGGCAGAAGATACTCCTCCTCATCTTCTTCCGGATCCATCGACGATGTCGGTATGTTGTCCCCGTCCAGCAACTGTAGTTCTTTCCCTATCTTGAGTCGTGGCACCAGGTGGCTCTTCTGGAAGTAGGATCGGAGATTGCAGTACTTTGAGACATACGCAAGCAGTTGAAGTGACATCAACACATCCTCTTCCCTAGGCATTGCCGCTAGCATCTGCGGGTTCGGGGGGACCGGCCGATCCAAAAGATAGCGAGGTACGCTCGCATGGTTCGGCAGGGAAGGTTGGGGGGTTGGCACGATGGGCCGGTTGGGGGAGAGACCCATGGCTGGCCCGGGTGTGGGAGCGTTGTTCGGGATACTGCCGTCCATTGGAGCTCGGTGACTGATGTTGAAGGTCCCAGCATCCGGGATTTCGGAGACCGTCGGCGTTGCTAGATCCAGGCCAGTACCAGCCAACGTGCTATCGCCTTCCTCCATGGCGATATCTCGGAAGCCGACGGCTGGAGGCATATCCGCCGTGCCAGACATCTCAGCATCCTGAGACTCATCCGATTGCACGCTGTCTGTGTTTAAGTCATCGGTGTCTGTAGTCGAGTTCTGGTGACGTATAGAGGGGCGCCGTCGGGCTCGGGCATTTGGCGCCAAGGTAGAGTTAGGACGAACTGCCAGCGAGCGCATTTGCGGCGGAGGCAACGGTGTTGTTGGCGAGGCGGGCTGGGACGGCAGACCTGGATGGAAAACCGGCACCATGGACGGTAGTCGGTCGATGTCTCGAACAGGGCGGATAAAACCATCGACTGCCTCCATCGTCGGAACGGCACCTGCCGGAGGCTGGACTGGCTGCCGGGACGGCGAGGTAATGCTCTGACGGCGATCTTCATGCCTATGATGGTGATGATGGTGATGATGATGGTGGTGATGGCGGTGATTAGGGAAGGCAGCACGCTCTGGTGGGGTAGTGATGGGAAATGTTGGAACGGCTGGTAAAACGTCACTGTTGGCCTGCTCAGCGGCAGCGGACGTGCCCGCAAAAGTAGCCGCCGCAACATCGATTGACGGCGGAGGAGCCTGTCGTCGGAATACCCTCTGGTCAATGTCCAAGCGCGTAGATCGATTTGCGAAGGATGACGACTTGGACGAGTCGCGATGGCTATGACTCCGATGGCGGCCATGATGGTCCGCGATTTGTTTATGTTTGGCTTCCTCCGCCTTCTCGCGGCACTTCTCGATGACTTTGATGTAATTATCGAGGATTGTCGCGATGACAGGAACAATATCAGCCTCGACGACCCGGGTTCTTACGTTTTCAGTCCCGCGCACTCCTATATTGACCACACACTGGAAAGCAAGGTTCCACTTCCACATATCCATCATGTCCTTGCTCCGGCCTTGCTTGAGTATGCACACCAGCCTCTCAATGCCGCCATCGACCGTCAGGATATCCCGAATACGAGCCGACGAGGTGGTAAGGTAAGCGAGGTGGTTAAGCGAATTGATCAGGGGCAGAGTCGAGGTACAGTCAAGGGCACGGCGGTCGTATAGGGCAGTGGTAATGCCCACCGACGCCTTGTTGACGTTGGGGATACTGAAGTTAACTTCTCTCATCTTGGGCGGCTGGCAAAGGGAAGAGCGTCGATATAGAGGATGTCGGAGGATGTCGATGGCGGAGACGAAGGTATCAAAACCTTTTCAACGAACGGGGGATTGACCGGGAATATACGCCTTACGTCAAAACAGGCTGCCCTTTTAGGGGCTGGGTCTTTAAGATGGAAGTATTCAAGGATCGATGCGGAGTCAATGCAAACAAGTATAGGAGATGATTTTCTTTTGTAGTGCAGCAAAATGTTGGATCGAAGTCCAACTATGTGTAATAAAAAAAAACCCAGGCGATTCTTCGGGGGGAAGGGGTGATGATTGTCAACGAATCAACGAAACAAGAATCGACGTGTATTGTCTCGAGTGGGATCGGAACAATGGGTTGATTATCCCTTTGTGGCTATCTGTCGTGGTTTCAAGTAGCGGCAGCAAGACAGAATTGAGGGTGAACTCGGGCAGCTCGATCGTGAGCCGAGGGACGAATTTGCCCAAATGCCTCAGGGCCGTCGCCCGTCAGGGAATATCTAATTCGACTAGTATTGGGAAGGCAGTATATGGAGGCCTGAATCTCCGGCACGAGCGGACTCCTATGGAAGGACGACAATCTCCATCGAGGTAGGATAGGTGAAGAGATGGAAAACGACGAACGGTCGCAGCGGGTGGCAGGAGGAGGAGGATCGTGTGCCGGGTTGTAAGATGGTTGGTGTATCGGAGGAGAAAAGGCGACGGGGGGAGAGAAGAGAGGAAAGTGGCTCCGCCTGTGCAAAAAGGACGATTAGGCGACCAGGGTATGAGGGTGTCAGGATATTGGCCAGGGTCGAGGTCTGCCTATCTGTGTCTGCACTGCACTGCACTAGCCACCTGCAGCAGCATGGACAGCGCTGTCATGCTACTGCCCTGGAACCGGACTGGGCTAGACAGTCCCCTAAGCAGCCTGCCGCCGATGCCACTAAGACACTAGAATGGCATGTTCTTCAGTGGCATTTTTTCTTCTTCTTAGCGTCATAGTCCGTCCGACTTCAGCCTTGGTCCACCGTAAAGTCCCCCCTACCTTACAGCCCTAGGTGGGCTGGTAGCTGGTAGGCAAGGCAAAGTGTGTTAACAACCTACCTGACGGCAAGCTCAATACTGGACAGAAACGTGCTGCTGCAAGATCAGATACAGGTGTTCATATGCTGTTTTTACTAGCAAATCAATGATCCGCCCAGTCGTTTGGCCTCTGTTCACCGAAAAAAAAAAAAATTACAGTCTGAAAACTGACCATTGACCTTTGCCTGGATCATTCCATACATGGATGACTTATCCCCCCGTCACATGTATTACGTACCTAACCTTAGGTATATTCTAAGCAAAAAAGAAAGGGAAAAAAAAGGAAACTTTTTTCTTATGTCCATACGTTCAATCAGCCCTATATAACCCTGACGTCAACCTAGCGAAGCCGTGCTGTTGTATGAGTTGCTATTTACTTTGTATAGGTTTGTTACATAGATGAAGAGAAAGGCACGTAGAGAGATATCGGACCGGTGACCTGTCACTGACGAGCGGTATTTGCCGTCTAACCCAGACTAGACATGGACATGGAGAAAAATGAACCGCGTTAAGCGGTTTGGTTCTCAGGTTGTTCGACATTGTGGCAAGGGATAGTGCTTAGAGAGGCTGCCTACCAAGTATATCGCCCCAAAATATTACAAATGCATTCAGAACTTCAGGGCAACGTCACCAGCTTAAAAGCCTGCGGCTGCCATTGTTGGTCCATTAATCGATCACACGCAGCCTGGGTCTATTTATATTGATGTCCAGGCTTTAATAGAAGACTTTTCTACAATATATTGTGCTTAAGTTACGGGACATTTTCCAGCACTTGAACGTGTGTGTCAAGTAGGTACCTATATGTGCGTGGTGTGCCATCTATCAGTTGACGCACGCCTATCCGGCTGCCGGCCTCTTATGTAAGGAAGTACGTATATCTATCTCCGCTTCGGAGGACCCTTTCGGGGCTGGGCAGGTTCAACAAGGTCGCGATTGAAAGGGGGCAAAAGGAGCAAAAAGAGGAGATGGGCAATTCTGGCTCGTCTGGGCAGCTGCTGGGTAGCTTGGTACTGCATAGTACATAGCTGCATAGCTGCTGGTTGGGCAAAATGGTGTTGGCACCCATCGCCATTGGATCGTCGTCGAACGGAGATGTCGTCCTCCATTGGGTTACCAGCAGACGTTGAAAAGACACACTGACCCCTTCTTAATTAAAATCCAATAACTTATGGAGACTTCCCCACCGGGAATGTCTGTGGGCACATTGCCTATCCACACTGGTGGTTTCGTCTGTTCGCTCGTCGAATAGGTTATTGGGAACGAGAGCTGTCAGACTGTTTTCTGATGGCCTGTGCAGAGATTCTGCCAAATCCTTTTCCCCGCTCAAACGGGCATCGCGTCAAAAAAACAATTATCGGAAAGATCAGCCCCTTGACCGTCGCCGTCCATGCCCATTACTGCCCTACGTAGGTACTATGTAGTATAAGGTATACCCATCACCTATCCTATCGCCTATAAATGTACTATAATATGTACCTACACGTATTGATGGGGAGAGCTCCTGAGTCTCGGCCACTTCCTCTCACCAGACATCACGGTTCTTGTCTCGTGTCTCCAAGTTGTCAACGCCACTAATGCAGTTCACCCCAACCCGGCCGCCGCCGACCCTTTGCCGAGCTTTTGCCTGAGCACGCAGCTACATGTTGCAGCAGCGCAGAGGTTGGGCCGACTGCTCTCTCGAACCCGGACCAGACACCACGGCACGCAGACTGGCAGACTGGCAGACTGGCAGGGTCGCATCAAGACGCACGCTACTGTATGCGCGTTGAGTCGCGTCACGGATTGGCTCTTGGCACGGATTGAATTCTGTGGTTCGGTTCCAACCATTTGCTGCGTAGCAGAGACGGGTGAAATTCCATGTTAGAACTTAGCAGGCAAAGCCGAGGCTAGTCATGTCCAAACTCGGACGAGATCTGACTCGCAATCCGTTTCCCGCTCTACTATCCTGTCAGCCTTTCGCCGTGCCCGAGTGGGGAGTGGGTTCCTCAATGTCGTTGACCTTTGTTTTTTTCACCGGAAATCTCGAGTCACCTCGCACAAGGTTCGGTACCTTGCATACCGTCGTGTGGACCTGCCTAGGCAGCTAGGGTAACTACAGTTACATAGGTTCGTTATAACGTTATAACGCAAGCATCTTTTACAGACATGGGGGAATATCCATCGGGTCCCGATCGCTTGGAAGAACTCAGCAAAGACCAACAACCTCCGTGGGACGCACCGCCCCGGCTGGCCCGTCCAGCGTGCACCAGCGTATCCAGACGGTCGGACAGTCGGACGGTTGGACAGTTGGACGACCAGCCTGACTCTCAGCTCTCAAACCCACCTTGCCTCACGGTAAGCCACACCGAAGCACACCGAAGCCCACGAGACGGCTTTATCAGTAACATGGCCACGTCAGAATCCATACGGCGGGAAAATACATTTGAAAGTGCTTCAAATTGTACCAACGCCCAGATATGTCTGGTAACCAAAGCCACTATCGTGTCTCGTATGTCTGAACCACTGGCTCTCGTGAAATTTGTTCATTTCGGGGAATGAATCTGATGGATATCTTGCACGCGGCGATTCTCTAACCCATGTTTGATGAAACGGCGACAAGCACACACAGACCACACAGACCACACAGACCAGCCGGTCCGGTGGACTAAGACAAAGACACCTGAGCACGCGGCTGAGTTTCCGGCCGGACTAGAGCAGGCCTCTCTGAGTCGAGGAGAAATGTAGTTAGGTACGTGCGTATTTTGAATATTGGTGATAGTAATCTCGTGTCTTTCGCTGCCTGCCAGTGGCCCATTTGACGCCCAGCTAGCAAGGCTTAGCAAGGCTAACATGAGATTGCGGCTGTTTGACGCAGAATATGGCTGATATGACTTTTGGTGGTGCTAATGTTTCGCAAATTGATTGGTCCCGGGACGCTTCCTTTTGCCGCTCCTGCGGCGCTTGTGACTCCGGTTAGCGCCGCATACCAAGAATTGCCCGGCCTTGTGTTCCCTTGCCTTCCAAGGTACTATATATACCTATTATTAAGCGAGCCGCTCCGTACAAACCGCTACCCTAGGTGGTGGTTTTAGCGATGTCATGCTTTTCTCCAACATACAGTAGCCTAAATACCTGGTTTCTAAGAATCTCACCACTGACGTCGATGAGGATCTCGGGTTTGCTTGGCCTGTGCCCTAATAAGACAAGCCTCCGGTTGGGTGCTTACCAGATTCGGACCCCCTGATTACTAAAAATCTACATACAATCCGCCGGGATTATAAACATTAAATTCGAAGTAGCTCTCACACACCCCCGCTATATTGTTTTTTATTAGCTTAAAACCTTATTATGTATTAGTTTATACAATTTTGTATAAGAATTATATATTAAAGTTTTAATTTTAATAATTTTAAATGTTTATTAAATAATTTTATTAATTATTTAATAATAT